>JASKGO010007476.1:0-14510 GCA_030556065.1 Holobus sp. GC000080 | reverse complement strand
GTATATCTGTATATTTATTGAAGTTATGCAGACACACAGTGCCAATTTAGTATTTTTTTTTGTTTGTTTTTTGAATTGTCTAGTCTTCAAGTGCCTTAAATAATCATTTAATCGATTTAAAATTGCAGGGCAATAAATTTTATTATTGGAATTTTTTTTTGTATTTTCTTCGTATGAGTTTTACTAGTGTGTTTTAAATATTTTGAAACATGGGATTTTTCTTAATTTCAAAGAGTAAACTCAGATTTTTATAAGGGTTTCTTAATATTTACAGATTCAAAATTTTATTTTAAAATTCTCAATAAGTGATTTCTTTTTCACTTTATATGGAATTATATTTATCTTTTAATTTCCGTTGAATTTTTAATTAAATAGTGGACTAGAAAAGGAAAAAAAATGTGATGTATTTGAAAAAAGTATTATATTTTTCTTTCTTTAAAAAATTATTCATTAGAAATAATTTGTTTCAGAATTTTCGGTTACAACAAATAAAAAAATATTAGTAATTAAAATTTCACAATAAATGACTTCAAATTAATTTCATCTAGAAATAACTTTTATTGCACTTTAATTAGCAAAACGCTAAAAAAAGAAACAGCAGTTGACATTTTATATTTTATTATCGGAATTTTATTTATTTTCTTCACTGTTTTTATAAAGTTATTTAAAAATTCGCCAAGTTTAGAATTTTTTCTTTATAAAATTTAAAATCACATCAATAACATTAATTGCTTCTTCCATTACAAAACAAAAACAACCACTTAATTAATTAGTTAATTAACAGGTAAAAGGTGCAGTTTTTTTTACATTTTGCTATCTATGGTTCTTAATAATTTATCTTTTCCAGTTCAATAAGAAATATTTTTTGATTCATTTTCATTGAAATTTTAATTAAATAAAGGTTAAAAAATGATATATTTGATAAAAGTAACATTTTTTTTCTTTGTTTAAAAAAGAAAAGGAATATTAATTAATTAAAAATAATTTGTTTCAATATTTTCTGTTTCAATAAAATTTAAAAAAATATATTAAAATTTCTAAAGAAAGATTTTAATTCCCTTTCAATTGGAAGTAATTAATACTTCATTTCTTTTTGCATTTTACTTGAAAACATACTTAAAAAAACAACTGACATTATATATTTTATTATCGAAATTTTTTTCACAGTTTTTTATTTTAGTTATTTTAAAATTCTACAGGTTTAAAAAAAATATATGTAAAGTTCTAAATCATACAAATAACACAAATGCTTTTTCTATTCAACCAAAAAATAATTAATGAATTAGTTAATTAACAGGTGCAGGGTGCAGGTTTTTTTACATTTTTGTATCTACGGTGTTTCTCTGTAAATAAAAATCAATAAACGGGGTAAATAGCTAACCATTTTTATATAAAAATTCCAATTGTTTTTATTAAAAAAACGAAAAACTTGAATTTTAGAAAACACCGTCTTCGCTGTGGACGAAAAAGGACACGTAGCCTGTCCTTATTGTTACAAGAAATTTGTAAATCGGTACAATCTAAAAGTGCACATTCGCGACAAGCACGATGCCAGTGCTTCCAATCTTGACTGTTACATCTGTAAGAAAACGATGCGGAACAAGAGCTGTTTACGGGTACACATGTACCATCATCGTAAGCAAGAACAGGCCCTTAATCAAGGCAAACAACTGCAGGCGGCAGTTAACAATAACAACGAAACAACAACGAACTAAACATTAAAAACACTCAAAATAGTAATAAAACGAAACAATTTAATGGCTGGACTTGAAACTAAAAGCTCTAAAACGTTATTAATTAAGGCTGTGGTACTATGACTTAAATCTCTCTCTCTCTCTACCTTTTTTTTTTAATTATTATTTCCTCTATTAATTAATTTTCTCGAACAAAAATAATCAAAGCGCAATTAATTGGTTAAGGTACTTAATCTCTAGGTCAATCTCTCAACGTACATACATATTTTTATTGATATATTTTATTATTTATATTTATGATATGATGTTTTTTATTATTGTTATTTATTATTACTCGTACAGTTTTCGTTAATATGTTTTCTTTTTTAATGTCTATTTATTCTTCAATGTTATTGCTTTTTTTATATTGATTTTTATTTTTTGTTTTCTTATTATTTTTATTTTATCTTTTTTTTTGTTTTTGAAAAAGTATTACTTTTGTTCTTTGCGTGTATTAATTTTGCAGCATTTTTTATTATAACAACGAATGTCTTAATAAATTTTATTAATTCATTTTTTAGTTGATTATTACACTGTCCGATTTTCCTAGGGATTCTGGAAAACTTTGGTTTTAATTCTAAATGAGAAAAGTACATGATTTTCAATTTTAACTTTTATTTATTATTTTTATTGCTTAAATATACTTTTCCTAGGAATTTTCAAAGAAGGTCTTTTTGATTTTTTAGTTATAAAAGAGAAAAATCAAAGAAATTCTGTTGAATCTTCTTTTTAATAATTAAAAAAAAACTTTTTTTTCAATAAAATTATCATTTTTAAATTCTAAAAGAACCCTATTTAATTTTCATCTTCATTGAAGGAGTCCAGTAAATGAAATTCTCAATTTTAACTTTATTTATTCAATTCTTAAAATAAAAATTACTAAATTGTAACAAATAAAACATTATGTTATACACAACGGTCCTTCATTTACATCATTTAATGTTGGCAATTGCGCCACATTAGATTTGCTTCTTAAAACTAAATAACTCTTCTTGATTTTCCAATTGTTATCACTGGAAGGATCTCTCGCCAGAGCAAACTTTTGTTCAAAAACCCCGATAACATTATTATGCGAATGCAACGTACCACAAGAAACAATAACAACTAATCCATGAGAATCCATGGAGGCTTTAGTGCCTTCAGTGCTTAAATTCGGATTAAAAAACAAAGAATGTTCTTGTTTAGTCTTAAACAAAAGTTTCCCAACTTCGGCACTGTCATTATCAACACTTTCATTTAAAGTCATCTCATTATTCACAAGAGAGAGCTGTAAACTTGCGTCAGGATAAAAATGTTCCACGCCAATTGGTTCCTTGCCATTTAAAAGACCATAAAACCATTCGGAAAACTTAACACCCATTGTGGAAATTTCCCCCACATATATTTCATTTTGCGATCCATTAATTGAACTTGTCGGTGCTTCAGATGCATTAGATGAATTTTCCAATTGCAATTTAGAGTTCCAATAAGTTAAGGTTTGCTGCACCAGGTCTTCTTTGGAAGCTGGCAAATTGACAACAACTGAATTTTTATTCAAGTAGTCAAATAAATTACTTCTTGTAATTAATTTGCGCTTTAGAAAACTGTTGGCATCTGTTGAATATCTTAGGATGGCCTCAGTTGCTTCTAATATAATAATAAATTAATAATTTAAGTAAAAAACAAGTTATTTGTGTACTCACCTGTGCGGTTAGAAACCTTATGCTTTAGTAATCCATGTGTAACTGTTGCTGATAATGATAACACTTCAGCATCCGTAAGAATGGTTAAAATATCAGTGATTCCTTTAATTTCCTTCTCGTTTATTATCATTTTTAGAACTTTTTTTAATAAAATGCATTTCGTGCATCTTGCACACAAGTGAAGTAAAAAATTATAGGTTAAGAATGCAATGCGAAAACATATGAAAGGTCAATGCGCATGCGCTGCCATGCACTGCGACTGCGCAGTACGATAGGTCACAACTACATGCGCACCTCAAATGACGAATGACACTTGAGCAGTGACGTCACAATAAATAGTAGACTTCTTTTTAATTTACCAGTCGCGAGAAAAACGGCAATGAATAAACACTTTCGCCGTAATTAACGACAATTCCATCAGTAAGACATTAGTGACCAGTGTGGGAGCTGCAGTAATGGCCACCATAAGTATTGAAGAGCTGTACAATCACAGCAGGTAAGTGGTCAAGCTGTTTTTCATTGTGGTTCATATTTGTTCGATTAGTACTGCAAGGAAATTGTAATGAAATCGTCTTTCAGGTTTCCCAGAGTTGGTGTGGCATTGCTTTACATACCGTTCGGAATTCTGCTGGTGCTGTTGCGATTTATAATCCTGTCGTTTGCATTGTTGCTGTACAGTGTACTTCCGAGCAATGATTTTTGCAAAAGTGTTCACCAAAAGCTGCTCTGCATTGCTTTTGGCATTACAATCAACACAGAGGGAATTGAGAGGCTGAGCGAAGACATCGATTCCGTTATTTGCAATAAGATATCCATTTTTGACTGTTTTGTTGCTAATATTGTTCTTAAAGCTGTCATGGTAAGTCTTTAACCTGATTTTAATTCCTTTTTTTTTTTCTGTAAATTTTTTTGATTTACTGCTACAAATCGAAATAATGTTTTTTATTGCAGCCAATAAACAGCAAGGACACGCAATTTTCGAAATTGATAGGACGGAAACACTTTGGACCGTTGAACAATAGCGATACGTTGCGAAACAACATCGCTCTGTATACGGCAAACACGAAAACAGCGGTCCTGGTCCAGCCGGAATTGATGGCAACGAACGGAAGAGGATTGCTCAAGTTTAGCGCGAATCAATTCGCGATGTGCAATAAGGTGCAGCCGGTGCTGTTGCAAACCGAACGTCCGATTCTGGATGTGGCCGTAACGACGATCGACTCGACGTTCTGGGTGGACGCCTTCTTCTACATGTACTCCCCTTTGACTATTTACAATGTGGTACTGCTTCCTGTCGCCGAGAAAAAGACTTTTGCCGATGCCGACTTTGCGGCCAAGCTGCAGAACGATATGGCGAAGAGCTTGAAGGTGGTGGCCACCGAACACACGGCTGGCGATATGCGCGAGTACCAAAAGAGGTACTTTGTGGAACAGCAACGCATGCAGAGCCAGTCGCAGAGGCCAAATGTTGGTGTCAATCCGGAACTGCAAAGGATGGCCAATCAGGTCAAGGAAGTTCTGCCGATGGTGCCCAAGAATGTCATCATTAAAGACCTGGGTTTGTATTTTTGTCTCTTTATTTCGTTGCTAATCAAAATTTGCGCATTTATTGTTTGTTATCGGTTTTTAAGTTATTTTTTAAACAAAAACAAACAAAAAAATAATGGGGTAGTAAAAAACAGCAGAATTTTGAGAATTCAGTTTATTTTCCATAAAAAAAAATGCTTTTAATAAGTTTTTTCAGTAGTTAATTGTGATTTAATTTTTAGCAAGGACTTGGAACGTCGATATGACCATAACGAACATCTTGGAAGGTTCGGTACCTTATACGCCGGAACCTGTACCTTTGGCTCGCGCGTCGCCCTCCACCAGCGGTGTGAGGGCCAGCACGAGCAGTTCGCAGGCGTCGTCCTGTTCGATGGCGCCGTCGGAGTCGCTGGCGAAATCCTTCGGCAAGTCGGCCAACGATCGAATGATGTCCTTCCAGAAACGCAAAGCGGAACTGATAGCCACGGCACGCCAGAAGTATATCGAAAAGCACGGACTCAATGTGGCTTTAAATAACTGTTGAAGAGCCGAGATTTACTACAATTTCCGGCGTGATCCTTCCATCTTCCGATTCGTTTTCCTCCTCCCCCGCCCGAAAAAGCTCTGATCGTCCCCTCTTTTCAGAAGTCGTTTAAGTTACTCTGTACATAATTAATAATAATATTCGGTAGGATATGTACTTGTTGCAAGTGCTTTATTATTTCTAGTGTTTAGATCAGAAGGTAAATTATTCTTATTAATGTAAACAATAAATTGAAAAATAACGGTAAAATATTATACAACGACGATATGTATATTTTATTGGCTTTTAGTGCCTTTTTTTTAGAAGTAATGTTATTCGCTTTTCATTTTTTTGCATTTTTTTTTCTGCATTTTTCTGATTGCAGATTGCCGAAAGTTTAATGGTTAAAGGGATGATTTAGCAGTACAAGGTGCCGCCCTTGTTCGACTTCCACTCTTTCTTCACGTAATCTATCATTTTGTTGTCGAAGCCGAACTTGTTGAGGTCGTCGTCGACGGTGGTTTCCTGCCCTAGGCCCGTCACGTATCCGTTTAGTCTGGCGGCCACGTGCGACTTGTGCAAGAGGATCGGCGTGATGTCCAGTTGGTCGCAGAGCCATGGGTGTCGTTGCAAACGATACTTTTGGTGGTAACTGTAAGTTGTTTTTTCTTAGTTTTTATTTTGTCCCAAATTATTGGTCACTAATTCATATTACTTCGTTAAATTTGAATGAGACTTATTAAGATTTAAACACAATTTAAAAGTTTCTTCCAAATTTTTTATATATATTTTTTACATTATTATTTTATAAGAAAAGGGTATTGCGTTAACTGGGTGACCATAGGGAATTACTTGGAAAAATAATTTCTTTTTCCTGCTCTCCGTTGTAATTTTTTTAATTTTAAATCGATAAAATACTTAAAAGATAGTTGTCAATAAAGAGTATCTTTAAAAAAATTTTGAAGCTCTAATCATTTTTAGTTTTTCTGCAGCAGCCCTTTAAAAAAACGTTAATTTTGAATTTCGCGCCCTCTTTTTAAATTAGCGTTTTTCAAAGGGCCACTGCGCAAAACTGGAAATGGTACGTGTTTCAAAAAAATGTTTAACAATTCTCCTCATTAAAAACTACCACCTAAGTATTCTAACTTTAGGAAAAATTATATTAGGGATCAGGAAAAAAATAATGTTTATTTTTTCATGTAATTTTCTATGGTCACCTGGAAAGTACAACACCCGGTACTATTTTGATTTACTGTATCTGAAATATTTTTTTCTTAACTGCTGTGATTTTAATTTAATGTTTTTTTTTTGTTCTTTTTTAAAACTAATTACGATAAACTATTAAAAAAATTGAGCACAAAATAACTACTTAAATATTATAAATTTAAAGCATTGTTTTTCAAAATAGAATGATTAAAACTCGTTAAGTTTAAGTAACTTTTTTCAAAGATTTTCAAAGAAATTGACAGGCATAATTTGGGACATGGAGAGTAAAATATATTTTTTCAAACTTCTACTCGTAAAATGGGAAAATTAATAAAAAATAAAAATAAAAAGAAAGCAAGGGCTTACTCTTCAGCTGGATAAAAGGTGCCGGCTTTGGTGATTTCCGTAACCAGTTTGGCTTTCCTCTTGCCAGCTTCCTCCTTCAAAGACTGTTCCGCAATGGAGCGCTGCTCATCATTGTGGTACAGAACAAGGGACATGTATTGGCGCTTGATCTTTGTTGTTAGACCATACTCGTGGTTCTCCCAGAACAGTGCCAAAAGTTCCTGATAAGAGATGCTTTTCGGGTCGTAATGAATTTGTATCACTTCAGTATGATCTCCCCTAGAATATTATTTTCAATTTTATTAAATATTTCTAAATTTAAAATAAAATTTAATAAATTAATAATTAAAGTAATTGAAAAATGCTAAAATGAAGAAAAAATAATCAAAATTACAGATTGCGATAGACGGGATTTTCCTTGGTGCCTCCAGAGTAGCCGACGATGGTCCGCAGGACTCCGGGACAGGCTCCGAACAAGGCGTCGCCGGCCCAGAAGCAGCCCATGCCGAAGGTGGCTATTTCGAAGGGCAAGTCGTCCACTGTGTGCTGCACACTTGGCATGGTCCTAAATAAACCAACAACGCCTTTATTTTATCAAATTTTCCGTTCGCCCAAAAGAACAGAAATGTAAGTATTTTTATTTCATATAGTTTCTTTTTCTTTTTTTTTTGTAACTTACGTAATTTGAAATTTTGAATTTTTTTTCTATTACCTCGTGAATTTCTTTTATCAGCCCGTTCGTAATACAAATTTCCAAAGAATTTTATAATTGGGTGGCAATGTTCGGAAACGATGCGCGCCGACAATTTAAACGATGATTGATGTTTATTGTTAAGTGCGGCAATTGTGCGGGTCATTAAGATTAATAACGCGACTGTAAATCGGTTCGTCTAAGGAGCAATCGATTTTTATTTTACCGTAACGGACTTCTAAAAATAACCATAGCGTGCGTTTGATTTTTTTTCCTTTGGGGTTTTTCTTCTTAGTTCTTTTTTTTTCTCTTTGCTTAAAAGTTAAATATTCAGTTGAGGGATTTTTCAGTTAGGAAATTATTTAATTCAAAGAATAATTGATTTTTTTTCTTAGTTAAAATAAAAACTGCCAAAAAAAATTTCTGGATAATTATTTTAATAAAAAAAGTTCTTCTTTTATTAGTTTTGTAATGTTTGATTTTTTTTTCCTTTGGGGGTTTTCTTTTTAGTTTTTTTTTCCTCTTTGCTTAAAAGTTAAATATTCGGTTGAGGAATTTTTCAGTTATGAAATTATCTATTAAAAAAATATTTTTTTTTACTTAAATTAAAATTTAATTAAAATTTTTATAGGTAATTATTTTAATAAAAAATGTCTTATTGTTTTTCAAATATCAATTACTAATATTATAAAAAAACCTAAAGAATGAACTTTTTAAAAGGCAAATTTGTTTATAATTACGCAAAATTAATTTGTACATTGATAAGATTTATTTTCCAGGAAATTATGATTATTTTTTATTATTTTCTAGACAAATAATAATTTAATTGATTCTCTTTTAAGATTTATCAAACTTTTCACAATAATAACAAAACGCAAAATTTGTTTGTAAATATTTCAGAATATCGTATAATAAAATTTAATTCAATATTCGAAACTTTTTAAACTTTAAAATTCCAATCCGAATTGTTAAAATGAAAGTAAAAACTCCAGAAAAGAAAAGAAAAAAACTTGCAATATTAATAAAAATCCTCTTAGATGTAGAATGGTTTATTCCAAGCAGCACAATTTGTTAGATTTATTGTCGGTTTATTATTAAATTAAGCTGTTATAATTAAGATGTTATATACAGACGCCAACAATTTAAATAATTTGCCAATTACGCCTTTACATTGCTTTCAATCTGCTGTTTCTGGGGGCTCCCTCAAACGGTCCTCCTTCTTCTTTTCGACAATACCGATTTGCTAATTTTTATTGTGAACTATTAAAATATTAATTTTTTTTCATTTTAGCTATAATTTTTTGTATTTTTTTTAATGCAAATTCTACGTAATTGACGTCAATTATTTAAAAATTGTTTTTTAATGAAACTTTTAAAAGTTTAAATACTTTTCATAATTTCAGTTTTCGCCTTCAAAATAGATGGTAAAAAATTAAAAAAATAAAATAATTATTAATAAAATAAGCAAAGAAACAAAATGAAAAGCTATGAAAAAAATATTTCAAATGTTTGGCGCTCACTCAATGAAAATAAATACTTTTGAAATCGGTCAAAGAAATAGTTAAATTTATCTTTTTTTAATACTTAAAACTTTAAATTCTTCTTTCATTTTTTTAAATATCATTAAAACGTTTTTTTTTTTGTATAAAAAACGCATTAAACATTTAAATTTAACTCAAATTCTTAAAAAAATCTAATAAAATAATCAATTAACACAGCAAATTGTAACCATCACCAGCAATAGCAACAAATAATATAAATTTATTAAAAAAAATAAATGAAAATTGATAATTTTAAATTAGTTTAAAATTAGTTTCAAACAAAAACCACTAGAAACCCCTAAAAAGAAAACAAAAGAAAACCGAAAAATCAGCAGCTGTTGTTGGCAGCACTGCAGTTGTGAGTGCAGTGTAACCGTTTTCAGTGGATGAGTCGTAACGTAAGAGTTTTTTGCACCTTGACACAGTTATTATCGATTTAGTGATCTAATAATAATAATTGAAGCACAACGCGCGAATATCTAAAATTACGTTTCTTCAATTGCAGCAAAAGAAATGACGCAAAGGAAAAGCATCGAAATTCCATCTAAAGCGCAACGTACCCTTTACTCTCGCCAGGTAATAACTAACAACACTGCTAAAGTTTAAAGAACACTAAAATAACTTTTTCTTCGATTTAATTTGATTTTTTTATTTTGGTTTGTTTCCAGAAACGGTGCCAAAGGTGCGTATGTACGTGACTTGTACTTACTTGGTTCGAGAGTTGTTCTTCGCAGCAGCAGACTTAAGAAAACGTGTTCCACGTCCGGCTTACTTGGAGGCACGACGCAGAATGAACAGAACAGGATGATCTGTTTCTGTTATCGATGTGCTCGGCGCAACGTAAGTACCCATCCATTCATATCCAGTCTTGAATTAATTAAAATCACGCGGCCGCCGTGGTCACTTTGTCCAATTTTCGAGCTCTCTTTTAGGGCTGGGCCACACATAAAATTTACTCAGAGTACATTGCATTTATGCAATCGTCTGCTGCGAGCTTTTAATTTATTAAACTTTAAAAGTTTAACAGTACGAAATTCGTCATTTAGAAGTGAATTAAAAGATAGGAGAGGAGAGAAAAAAAAAACAGTTAAATCGGCGGCGGTTGTGTTGCGTCATATGAGTCTCATGAACTTAACGACGGCCTCAATTGTTAAAAGTTATTGCTAACCAAGGGCAGTGTCAAGAATCTAATTTGTGGGCCTTCACCCACTTTAAGAGGTTTTGTTGACCCACTTTGGGCCAATCTATGCGGTGCCGAAATTTGCATTCGTTTCCGGTTTTTTCCTTTTTTTTTTTCGTAGTTGCCATCCATCCACGTCAAATTAATCGCTGTAATCTATGATCATTAGTCATTAGAGTGCAACTTGATTGAGATGGTTGTTGCAAAATATTTCGTTGAACTCGTGTAATAGTTCTAGATCCGATTTTTATTTATTTACTTATTTTTATTTCGCTTATCGTAGAGGAAACTAGATTTTATGGAATTTTTTAATTAGTTTACTACGTTTCATTTAATTGATGGTTTCAAGAGAATAATTGAATTTTAATCGTTATCTTGGTGAATTTAGAGAAATGGTTCTTTTTTTTATTTGTAGTTTATTGTGTTTCTTGACTTCTGTTCAATGTAAATGAAGTATTGTTTGATTTGCGGAATTTGTGTTGCATTTGTTTTGCGAATTTCATTGAAAAGAATGAGTTGATTTCTTTTATAATGTTCAGTGGAAATTGTTTAAAATTTGCTTTGTATTTTTTAAATTATACTCAGGAAAATTGGCGACGTTATTCTTTTATATTTTTTAAATGAAAAGTTTTACTGATTATTATTTAATTGATTTAAAAATCGATGGTATAATTTAATTTCTTTAAATTATTTCTTGGGAAAGTTGCCGACTTTATTCTTCTTTTCTCTTTTTAATTATTCAAATTTTATGTTTTTGATGATTTTTTAATTTTTTCAATAATTTTTAATTTAAATTTAATTAATTTTTATTAATTTTTTGAAATGTTTTCTTTTAATCTAAAGAAAAGAAATGTTTAAACTTTAAAGAAACTTTTATCACCACTTTTTAATGGTAAAAATAATACTATAAATAATTAAAAAGTTACTTTTTGATATATAATTTTTTTTTATAAAATAAAAAATTGCGATGGTATAATTAATAAAAAAAATATCATTAAACATGCATTAAAGTTGTGATTTCCCACAAGTTTCATTTCCTTTTCAAAAAAACGCGGGTACAAAGTTCAAAATTATTGCTAAATTTGTATCCAAAAATAAACTATTTTTTATAAAAATATGTTGTGTTTCATAATTGATATATCGATCTTTTTTTTATTCGTTTCCGGATTAATTTTTCAAATTTTTAATATAAAAATAAATAATAAGAATAAAGTAATTCAACAATATTTTTTTTGTTTTAGAGATGTCTTAATAAAAATTAAAAAAAAAAACAGAACGTAAATCTGGTTTCCTGATTGCCCCGAGCAAATATTTTTGCTCTTTAAAGACGTAAGAAAACGAGCCAATTAATTATAAAGGATCTTCGTCATTAACGACGAGGTGAATGTAAAGCAATTACAATTATTTGCACACTAATTGCGTGCAATTTTTAGTGGCGCGTGTGAATTATCTTTTTAGGTTCCTGTTCATTAAAAAAAATTAAAAGTTAATAATTAAATGTTTTTTTTTTTGGGTCTTCAGGACTTCTGTTTTTTATTTGGATTTTTTATTATTATTATTATTTTCGATTTTGTTGGTTTAGTTGTCTACATTAAATTAATTTATTTCTTTGGTTAAATTTACAAAATGAAAAAAAAAAAGAAGAAAACAGAAGAAGAATAATGAAATGAATTTGTTTTATTTACAACCAATAATAAGTTCATTGATAATATTTTACTTTTCGCTAACAGTAATACATAAATAAAATAAATACCTATTATTTATATATTAAGAAAATAAACATTACAACATTTCTCCCTCTTTCGCATAAATAAATATCAAAATTTACAGTAATGGGTTACAAAAGTTGAAAGTTGGATAAGAAACAAATGCATCCTTGCAAAATATTACAAAATCAACAACTAATTACTAATTAATTAAGAAGAAAGTATTAGAGAGGCAATGATGCTTCAATTTGTAAAAAAAGGGCGGCATAGGACTGAGCATCATTGACTACGAATCACATTTTGAACGGAATGTCCACATTTTTTATGTTCTTATAATTTATTAAACAGTTATGCAGTCTTAAAAACTATCGAACATTCAAATCAGTCGGAGTATTTTTTTCTTTTTAATAAAATTTGCACTGATTTTTTCCTGGGCAACTGGAAACGCTGTTTTTTTTTTAACTTTTTTTAAGGTTTTGAAGTTTTGATTTTCTTTTGCTTAGTTTTTCAAAATGCTACATAAATTTCCTTCTATGAAAAACAACATTTTTTACTACAAATTAAAAAAAAAAACTTAATTTTTCGCAAAAGTCAAGCAAATAATTTTAATTTGCTTTAAAAAAAAAACAATTTTTATTAACTTTTTTTTTTAAACAAATTGAAAGTTCAGTTGCACCATTTTTCCTTCGCAAACAAAAACCATAAAAATCAGTACATTCAACGAATAAAACAAAACTTCTATACAAAAAAAAAAAACTGGTGGCAATAAAAATAATTACATTAAGTAAAAATTATGTACAAAATCGATACTAAGATCATATCATATAAAAAACAAAACAAAAAAAGAAAAAAACGGAAGAAGAGCGTTAGAAAATGACGCAACACTTTCTGGGTTTCTCGGCGCCGACGATTTCGTCGGTGGTAAATTTGGCAATATCACTAGTCGGACTACTGTTGTTCGCCATAACCGAATCGCCGATTTCGGACACGGTGCTCACCGGCGAATTGAGCGAGTTCACTTCCGAGCCGCTTCCGGTGCGCATCTGCATCCGTTGCTTCTTCAGGTCGGCCAATGTGCCGTTACCGTTGATGGTGACCACCACGTGGACGACCGTCACTTTACCGTTATCGCCGCTACTCGTGTACGTCTTTTCGTTCTTGCACTCGATGAGCTCGTCGAGACGACTGCCGGTACCGCTGCCGCCGCCGTCCAGATCCTCCACGTCCAGGTCGTCGTTGTCCTTTCCGTCCGGCGCTCTGCGCTCGAACACTTGCAGTGCTTGCGTTTCCGTTCGACCGCTTCCGGTATTGTTGCCGTTCGCTATTGCATTCGAATTGTTGTTACTCTCGGTGGCGGCTTCCGATCCCGGCACGATTATGCCGTTTGTTGTTAAGTCGTTTACGTTCAGGCCCTACGGACAAATTTACATTTTTATTTTTGAAAATATTTTTTTGCTTCATTGCTTGTGTTTTAACTGTTTAAAGGATTTCTGAATTATTGCGTTTTTATTTTTTTATTTTAATGTCTTGTTTTTTATTGTTTTAAAAAAGTTACTATAAATTTGATAAGTAAAGTAAAGTTAGAAAAGTTTAAGTTGATTAATGGTTTTGGGAATCGTCACAAAACTTCCAATTAGAAAGCAATAAAAAATAAATGAATTGAAGTTAATTTATTTAACAATTAATTTGCATTAAAAAAAAAAATTGATTTTACAAAAAAAAAAAAATTTTTTTTTTTGGTATTTGTAAAAATTAAAATTAAGAATTTACAAATGGTAGCCTTGCTGTCGTTAACATTCATTTTATATGGCTTTAATATTATAAAAAACGTTCAGGTCCTTCAAACAAATTTACAGTTTTGTGATTTTACAAAAAAAAAAAGAATTTTTTTTCGATATTTGTAAAATTAAAAATCAACAATTAATGATAGCCTTGTTGTCATTAACATTTATTTTATGTGGCTTTAATATTATTAAAAACCTTTTAATAAGAAACTTCATTGAATTAATTAATTATAATTAATTTTATTTGATTATTTGATAGAAAATCCACGACTAATTTAATAATTGATGATTAAATAATTATCATTGTAACATTTTACTTAATAATTGCGTAATTAACATTTTAATCTTTGCAAAAAACAACAAAAAAATAGATATTTTTTAAATAAATTCAAATGTTTATTAGATCTAATGCGGTAAAACTTGTTTTATCATTTTTATCTATCTTTAGATCTCCACGATTTCCATCTATTAACGAAAAAGCATTGACTAAAGAGTTTACATAGACGCGCAGCCTAGTGGAGAAAAGTTGGTACACGTTCTTCCATTGAGATTCCCGTTACTTTTCCATTGACCTTTTTGACCTTCCACTGAG
>JASKGO010007475.1:0-14447 GCA_030556065.1 Holobus sp. GC000080 | reverse complement strand
TAACCGGAAATAACATAAAGTGGAAAATATTTTCCAAGAATGAAGCATTTGCTTAAATAATGAATGGAAAAGAAAAAATTAAGTTCGCTTTTATAGTTCTCTATATATCGATGCCCTCCCGCTCTCGTGAAACACCCTGTATTTTTATTTTATTAGTATATGGCGCCCTCCACAGAAGATGAACCGATACTAGA
Organism: Holobus sp. GC000080; assembly: GCA_030556065.1. Taxonomy (NCBI): domain Eukaryota; kingdom Metazoa; phylum Arthropoda; class Insecta; order Coleoptera; family Staphylinidae; genus Holobus; species Holobus sp. GC000080. The sequence continues at coordinate 14,253 of JASKGO010007475.1, read as the reverse complement.
TAAAATTTCGAGAGCTAGAGCTGCGCCATGTGTTGGGTGGCCCAATTATTCCTTTACGGCGGGAAATTTAAATGGACAAAACAGTCCCTAACTGGGTACCACTACATCCCATCCCACTCGCTTTACAACTACTACTAATTTTTATCACCCATAGATTAAATATTGTATAAATGTTGTTAATTTATTGTTCTTCACTTTTTTGTAACAAATATTGCTTAAATTTTAATTCTTAATCCTAATCCGAAATAAAAATTAGGTAGTTCTATTTAAAATATATAAGTTGACATTTTCTTCCGGTACAACCGGAAGTGGTCACTATTTTAGCGGATCTCGAATTTGACCCAAACTACGAGTGGTGAAAAAATTCAATTGATATCTCTCATCGTTTTTCTAAAAGAAATGCCCTAAGGTGAAAAATGAATACCCTGTATTGTAATGAATGTGTCAGAAAGAGAAAAATTATAACATTCTCTTTCGGATATCCCCTAACACCCGCATTTTACTTCACTCTACCTTACAGATTTTGACTCCTATGGTTATATTTAATTTTAATATATTTATGAAATCCATATTTTAAATTAACTTGAAAACAATTACTAATTACTGACTCAAAATGATGTTAACTAGCTATAAATTATATTAAATACTGCACCAAATAAAAATAAAAAACATTTTATTTTTGAAAAGATTTATTGAATTGGTTGTTTACAACTACTTCAGGACTACTTTCCAAGGAATTTTTTTAGTTCGTTTAAAACCCACGCGAAAAACAAACAAGGTATCTGCTTTAAAAACAACTGAATTAAAAGTATGTTGAATTAATTATAAGAAAAAAAAAGGATGCATTTTAAATCTTAATGTAATGTAATAGTTACATCTAATTTAGCGTACGAACAAAAAACCAGTTTAAAAGAGGCTCACCTTCTTTGACAAAACTTGCATTTACGGGTCATATTTTTAAAAAGTTTGTTGTCTATACAATACGAAATAGCAGCATTTTTTGTAATTTTATGTGACAGGAATATTAAAAACCAAATCGTATTATAAACAGCGCAAGTAAAAGGATTTTGTTCCCAATTACTCTGTTCTTTATGAAATTAGCCTACATGTTTTTGTCACATTCATTTTAAGTTTTAAATTTTAGCACAGGCAATTACATGCTTGTAATGTCGGTTTTTTTATTTGCAATTGCTATCTGGTTATCTGGGTTCTTGAAACTTGACTCCAATTTGCTTCTACAGCCTACTTCTAATTGCTTCAATGATTTCCATTAAAAATTGTTTGATAATTGATTAATAATAATTGGAACTTTAAAAACGCTTTCTTACTTAATTTTGATTATTCTTCTTTATTGAAATTAAAAGATGTTTCTTGTTGCAATAAATATGGCTTTATTATTATTGGTATTATTGTTGTCACATTGCGAAAAATAAAGTAATAACCTTCGAAAAAGAAAATTTGTTTTCTTCCATTATTTAAACATTCATCGTAACTAATTTCACTTACCCTACATAATTTAATTTTTATAATAAAAAAAAAGCAGCAAAAAATATCCGAAAAACTGGTTGCCTTTCTGAATAAAAAATTAAAATTGCTGTTTTATGAATTAAAAAGAAACGAAAGTTCGTATAGTGACAGTAAGAATGATTGCGTGTAAATTGATAACTGGAGTCAAGTGTATAGGATCCCCACTAATGAAACTCCTATTGGAAGTCCTTTCCGACCGACTTCCACATACCTTTCCTCTTCTTCTTCTTCTTCTTCTGGTCTGTGGTTTTGGATAGATGCGAAATTTTTCTACCATGTTTGACGCACTGGTGCTTCCTACTTTTTAACGATGGATAACTATCATTTGTCTTCTAACTTAGTAGCAGAAACGTATACGAATAAAAAATAAAACAATACAAAGATCGTGCGTCTAGAGTAATTTCGTAAGAAGAATCCTAAGAAGTATAATCAAGCTGCAAGAAAACAATTAGTTGAAATTATATAGTGTGGATCATACAGTGTCTAAAAGTCCTTAAGTTCGTTGGTCACGCTATGTGAAAAACTGACCGTTTCCTTTTGGACATCAGGAGATGGTAGGCAAAATAATCTTCGACTGAACACACTTCTTACAAACAACTTTCTTATTACCTTCTTGTAGCTAGAAGTTGTAATAAATGCTCTGCATGTAAGTTGCTGCAGCTGCAATCTTCCTCCAAAAAAAAAAGCAAAATTGGTTTCAATTCGATGAATAGTTGAAGTTTGTTGATGCAAAGGATCGAATGCAAAAAATTCACTGTAGTGCAATTTGGGAGCTTTATTAGTGTTTTTCGGATTAATCCAGGAAAGTGTGAAAAGTTGTTAAAGTGGAGCATATTTTATGGAATGAGGTAAGTCGCTCATTTTTGTATATGTATTTATGTATATATATTTTTTATTTACATTTTACGAGCTTGGCCAAATAAATATTTTGCTTTATTGCAACATAATTTTTGCACTTTGCCATGACGTTTATTAAAGCTCAACGGTAAATGAAACATCGTTTTGTTTCCAAAAAAGTATTAGCCATCTAGGAAAACGATTCTCTATTTCTAATTTGCTACTATGCTTTATGTTACTTCAAAATTGAGTTCTTATTGGCGACTTTTACTATTGACAAAAAAAAAACAGCAATAAACATGAAATTATACTATTTATTTATTTTTCTTTAAAAATTTCCAATTATAATTAAATTACAGTAAACAAAAGAATAATAAAAATTCACTTAGAGAAATATTTTTCTTAAATGGCAGAACAATTTGATATCATCAAAGTAAACGCTAATATTGAAGCAATTAAGTTTTACATTAACCCACATATCTTTGCTTAGTCTGTATAAACTAGACGTCCGAGAAGAAGCTGTTTAATAAATATTTCATTCCTTTGGCTTACTTTCCTTCATGTGTATATAATTTATTTAGTTTGGAATTCGATTTCTGCAGCCTCGCACGTTTATAGAAAAAGAGATCGCATTGTCGCACACAAATAATTATTGCCTAGTAATTATGCATGTATAAAGTGCTGCCATTAAAATAAGTATTAGGCGTTATAGAAAAAAAAAATCATTAGCATAATGAAAGCTATTTCTTTTTCATCTGATTTGAGAATCCTTTCTTTACCCTAATTTAGTTTGAGATAAAGAAATTCTGAAGCAGCGTTTTCTTTATTTAAGTTTTAAGAACGTGAATTATAAACATTACTAAAAGAACTTAATTTAAAAAGTAATTATTTAAGTGCAACGAATGAAAAATTAGCGTATTTAGCATGAGTTATACAATGATTGTTTTATTACAATACAGGAAATAATAAAATGTTATGATACATCCACTTTTCATGTGCTGGATCAAATTAGACTTTATAAATTCAAGTAAAAAAATAATGTTCAAAAAGTGTTAAAGTAATTTGTTCTTCTTATTTTTTTTTTCTTCGCGGCCATTTACATATTTACATACAATAGTCTTCAAGCACGATTTTAAGTACTTTAGATTGAAATAATATAGGCTTAGTGAAAGATGAAAACATAAAATTTTATTTGTTGTTTGGCGTTTGAGTATATCTCATTTTAATATTGCATTGTTATTATCGTCAATTACTCTTTTACTCACTTGTTTATATGAGAAATTTATAGTATGTATTACCATTGGTATTACTTTGTTTTTTGTATTGTTGTTTAATCTTTTTATATAACTTCGTTATTATTAGCAATAAATTATTTACGCATATGAAATATTAAAAATATCCTTTTGATTAAATTATTTTAGTTTTAGCATTGCATGGTAACCTTATTTTACGTAAACTTAGTTTAAAACCTTAGTTTTGACAAAAAAAAGTATTATAAGAAATCTTTTTCTAAATTATTATACTAGCCTATACCAATATAGAGTTTCGTTTTGAATTTTCTCCCACACCTTTTTCATACCTCTTAAAAAAATTTTAGACAAAGTTGCCCAAATATTTAGTAAAATTTATTGCTATTGTTAACTGTCATAACACTCATAACCCGAAGCCATTTGTTTGAATGCAAATGTAGGCTATTGTTCTCAGGATGTTATCATCGTAAATGTTAAATATGTGACTAAATAAGCAGTCAATTAATCATAATAATTAATCAATAATTAATTAGATTGAACTTTTATTTATTTAAATTAAAATATCACTATTCATAATTAATGTTTTTATTACACAATTTTACACAATTTCTTCTCAATAGACACAATATAACAAGTGTTAAAAAGGGGAAACCGAAAAGCGCCCAAATACTTCCCGTCCCGAGCGGAATTTTGAAAGTTAGCATAATTATATTCTTCACGTGTGCTTCAAGTCGAATTAATCGGCTTTCGGTCCAAAGCAACGCAGAGAAAAAATTTCTATTAAGTTTGCAATTAATAGAACCGGTAAGGTTTTTATTTTTATTTTTTCCTTCTTCATTCCAAGCTGCGTTTGGATACTTGAGAACTTTCTAGTGTTTTCTATGAACAGATTATTAAAACAATTTATTTTCACGCTATTTTACTTTTAATTCTACAAAACCACGCATTAGCAAATGAATTCCAATATTAAAGAAGTGCTTAATAGATACAAACAATGGAATATATTTTAGATCATTTGACGTGTTTCAAATTTACTATTTTACAAATAGATTGGTACTTTTTATAAACTCTGTGGAATCGAAAGAGGTGTAATTGATCTCAACGTAACAAAAAACTAGCGAATAATTTAGCAGATATTTCGCGTTCGCTAACTATGCATTAAACATGTCGAGCGTAAAAATTGAATGTGCATGCTCTAAATAATATCTTCCACTTCTTGTGTTGGTACATTCACTAATTCGAATAATTCCTTTTCAAACACTACCTCTACATGCGACGTTGATTTTACTTTTATGAGTTTTATGGAAGAATAACCTACTATTAAATATTTTCCACTCCTGAACAACTAATTAATAATTATTATTATTAACATTAATCGTTTCTACATTTATCACCTTTGGTTGCCATAAAACACAATTTCAACATTCGGATTTTGTTCTACACTAAAAAATAATTTAATTAATTCTCCAATTCTTAGGGCTTACGCAATTAGAGCAAAGATGACATTTCTTGAACGGACGTGACACTAATTATCGAACTTTTTTTAGAGAATCGTTTGTTGTTTTGATGTGTGCGTACTTATTACCAATATTTTAATGAAACAGTTAGTAGGTCAAAAAGATGCTTACTAGGTCACGCATCTATGCACACTTTGTAATATAGTAATTGTGAAGTTTTTCCAAAAGGCATATTGATCAATGGTCCGACAATTGATTTGCTTAAAATCTAGAACGAAAACACCGTTAAGATTGTTCACAAATTATTCATCATTTATGGCTGAAAAATCACGCATTTAGAAATCAATTAAACAAAAGAAGTAAATATGGATTTTTTTTTTCGATTACAAAACACAACTTAACGGTTCTTCTTCGTCTGAAAGCTTAAATTTGAGAAATTAATGATTCTGTTTGTGAGGTATTTTCTCTCTGGTGCTTTGTAAGCGGCAATAATAGCTATTAATTCTGCAATTAATAGTATTATATTCCTGTTTTTCAATTAATTTAATTAGAATTATTTACTGGAATACCAGTTTTGAGTGGTTCTTAAGGTACTGACGATAGATTTTTAATTTTAAATTGTGCCATGAAACCATCTTATGAAGAACACAGATATTCTAAACTTCCGGTTAGTCAGCCTGTGATTAAACTGGTTTTGTATTCATTTAATACAACTACCAAGAATGGCTTATTTTGTAACTGACAATTATTCCATCTTCTTTTTAGTTGTTAAAAAAAATCAATTTTTGTCATTTTGAAAATAAACTCATTGAAACTTTGGGAATTTTTTAATTCATATTAAAAAAAGTCATCAAACATTAAAGAAACTGTCTACTCTTAAAATAGAATGGTCTTTTTAACTTTTAACAAACTTTAAAGAACTAGAAAGTTGTTATATGCAACCAATGTTTGCCATTAGTAATACCCAATAAATTATTTAAATTTCTTACGCTTCTTTTCAATGGGCTTCTGAATAAAGAACAAATTTACTAATTTTTATGGTTTATTTACACGTGAATGAAAGGTGTCGGGACAATTGCGATGAAATGAAGCAATTAAATATAAAGAATTTGTTTGGTTTATTGCAGGCGTATAAGCAATGGGTGCCGTTATTCCAGAACGTCGCGTCTTCAATAACTTGTTTCATCCAACAGTAGTTCTTCAGATGTGTCAGTGTTTACAACTTCCAAAGAGCTCAGTTAAAAGTAAGTACTAAAAAAATATTATATTGTTTTATTTCTTTATTGGACAATTGTTTAACACCCTTTTTGATTGATTTTTTTTCGGTAAAAAATAATGAACTGACACCTATTAATCATTACATACTTGAAGATTCGACATTTTAACAATTGTTTCGGCACTAATTTTTAGCGTGAATAATTATAGTACAAAAAATTGTACATCATCCTGTAATTGCTGAATTGTTAACGCGTATGCTTGTAATACTCGTATAAATATATGTTGCTGAAGGTGTGTATGTGAGGCAGTATTAACACATTTTTCGTGGACGCGTTAAAATCAATGCCATGGTCAGGGAAAGTCAATGAACTTAGCGGTAAGTCTTTACCTACCATTTCTTGTGGGTAAAGATATGGACTCTATAATAATAATTTTGCGATTTTCTGTTGTTATGCTAACATCTATTAGTTACGTTTGTTTTTCTCAAAACCAATCTTCACAATTTGCCAACTGTAGTAAGTTATGAGCAAATATTGCTGCAGGTACAGTTACAAGGAGTGATTGTTTAAGGATTTAAATGCAAATGACTATACAATTAGCGTTTACATTAATTAATCAAAAACAGCAATTTACTGTTTTACTAATGCGTTTTTTTACTTTGCAGGTGTTTTAAAAAATGTTTATAAGACAAACGGTCTTAAAATTCTTGGTGGTGTCCTTAATGACACTGCCGGTAATGATAGCTTCCTTGCCCGCATCGACATCATCACCGACCACAGCCAGGTACCACAAAGATGGCCAAATTCGTAACACAAATCTTGTTGATCAGAGTAGACAAAATTTCACGCGCGAACATCGCTTAATGAATATTTCTACAGAGAAAAGTCGCATTAATTCTAGGAGAATGAAAGAGATTAATCCCAATACGAAAGAGTCTTTCGTTAGGTTACAAATAGTCAATAAGAAACCAAAAACTACCACTACAACCAAACCAACCACTAGTAAAAGCATAATAGTAGTCAAAGATAAAGTCATATTGAATAGTTTTATAGGATACGAAAAAAACAGCACAGCTAAAAGAAGTAGAATTAAGAGTACAACTGCTGTCCCTAAATTTGGGATTACCAAAAGCACCATAAGAACTGTAACATATAAGCGCGGAACCGTTGGAGGTAAGCCGAAAGGGAAACCCACAAAAATACCTTCTTCGTGGCCTTATTCCACTATAAAGAACAAAAACGATTTGAACCGCTATAAGAACTATACCCATTTAGGAATCATTAACGAAAAAAGACGAAATTCCTCTAAAGTAAATAACAATATTAAGCAAGTATCACCTGCTCCTGATTTTCAATTGTACCATATTCCTGCTCCTGACCCCTTGCCGGAAGTCACTTCTTATTCACCGCAATACACTTTAGAACGACCTCAAAACCAACCGGAAATCGGCAACAATGACGTGCCTTTAAATGCAGTTGAAACTTCTTCTAACGGTGTTCCCTTAGCGGATGATGCTGACATTGTCAATGTTCCTTTAGGACATATTGATTTAGACTTTATTCCCGATAATCCCAGTAGTGGCGACCCTCAATTCTATGCAGCCTCTTCGAGCAATTGCCCGTCGTATCATTTATCCAGTAATATTTTTGGCCCCCAGCAGAGTCGACAATCCGGTTGTCCCGATTTAAGTGTAATTATGAATACACATTATAACGCCAACAATGGCCTCAGAGCTCCCGAAGCCCCTTTGGCTGATCCGGTAGCCGCTGATGCGGTTGCACCGGCAGCTCCATTGGCAGAACCTGCTGCTGCTGCTGCTCCTGCGGCTGCGGCTCCAGCAGCCGCTGCCCCTGGCGGTGGAGGTATTGCTGCAATACCTCCTTTTCCAGGTCTTCCTGAGTTCCCCCAATTACCAACATTACCTAACTTTCCCGACTTGGGTCCATTGGGAAAAGTGGTGGGAGGTGTTTGGGATTTGATTCAGAGATTTGTAGCATTTTTAGTACCAATAGTTATTGGAGTAATTGCTGTTGTTTTTATAAAAACAGTGGTAGTTACTTTTGTTGCACTGTTTCCTTGGTGGTTCCCCGCGTTGATATTAGTGGCAAAATTCGGCAACAAGTATGATAAGAAAAAAGAAAAAACTCATTATTTTTACAAACATGTCCACAAACCCGTCTACCATCCGAACGGTTGGTATTGGAACCATAAAACAAAAAGTTGGTCAAACGTTTCCGAACCAGATCAACACAAAACTCATCATTTGCATAAGCGAAGTATGCAAAATGCATATCAAAATTTTGAAATTGCAATTAATAGATTTAAATTAAAATACACTGATAGGTAGTGGTAGTGGGTTTAGCTAGATTTGTTATAATAAATTTGTTAACTCTAAATTTGCCATAATTAATAAGTCTCCTTTTTTAACATTAGATATCGATAAATCAATTTGATTTATTTTCTAACAACATTATTTATTAATGTACTTTTTAGCTCGTAGTATTTATTTTATTTATTAATTAAATAAAGAACTTATGCACGGTTCATATATCCGATTCCTCCTTTCAGTTTATTGCTCGCTTTACTATTTTTGCTTTGTTGTTTTTTAGAAACAATGTATCGCCAATTAGCGATACTATAAGGCAATTAACAGATCAGTTAATGAACTCATCACAAATTACGTTGGATTCAAGAACACCGCCCAAATTTAGAGACCAGATTCGCAAGGAAAGTCCTTCAACTGGATTCGCAGGTGTGGCTGAACCAATCGATCCCGCTATAATTCACACGGAAACCACCATGAAAACCGTTGAAAAGAAGCCTACAACTGATAGCAGCGGTCTTTCAACATGGATTCTATTAAGTGGTCAGTCATCAACAAGTAAACCAACCAAAAAACCTTTAGTTACCTCCAAAAATGCAACTATAAACTCCGCAAATGATATGAAGCATGTCAAACCAATATTTAAACGAAAACTCCCAACAACTCCTTCAGCAGCTCCACTGAGCTCTTCTGCCACCACAGTTGCTGTGAGCACTTCTAAGAAACCAACGGAAAGCGTAGAAAAAACCACCAAACCATCTAAAATCGTATCTAGCACAGTTGCTTCATCTAAGCAGCAAGTTACGACTGAAACAATAACAAAATCCACAACAGTTCCCACATTATTGAACAATACGACAAGTGTGGAATTTGTAAAAGTGCCCACGCAATCGGCTGCCACCAACGGTAATACTGATGCTAATTCTGTAACGGGTCCTGAAGCTAAAGATGGGTCTCTTGAACTGTCCACTTCTACCACAAATAGTTCCATTAAAAAAAATAAACGCCCAACATCCACGAACAAGAGGAAGAAGAACAAAAAGCGCAAGAATAAGCCTACGGCCGAAGATAAGATTGATTTGGGCAATGGTACCAAAGTTGCCATTAAAAACAAACCTTTTAGTACCCAAATTTACAATTATTTGAGTAGAGAAGTTATGCCTACTGTCGGTGTGGGTCTTGTGGGCCTTATGGTAACCGCTGGACTTGCCAGCTATTTCCTGTATCCATTCGCGGCCCTTCGCAGAAGTTATGACGTGGACCGCAAAGATAAAGGGGGCAGTTATCATTACTCCAATGAATATTCTGGTGGTATTGCAGAAGAGGAAGCAATTGGTAAGGTGATTGCTGGTATGCCTCATCATAACATGCACAATATTGTCAAAGAAAATATCGATCGAAATTCCTTCAATGTTAACAATAATAACAACAACAACAACAACAACAATAATAGATATAGACGGGTAGAGCAAAGGTATATGGAAGGTTCTGTTGAAACTGTAAGTATACCATCAGCGAAGAACGCCTACAATAATGAAGAAATAATAATTGGCAGTCCTAAAAAGCATCCTAATCACAAAGATAGTTTTGAGTCGTCCAAAGAAGATGAAAAAGAAAACATGCAACGCGATTACATGATTCCGGCAACCAGTACCGAAAGTGCTACACCTGCAGTAGTCCCCGAACATGGTCCACGAAAACTGGCCGATACTGAAAAAGTCTTTGTGGTGGAAAGTGTACCAGCGAGTGAGAATTTCTATCCAAAATTAGAGCACGGTCCCCGAAGAAGGCGAAGAAGGGAAGCAGTTGATGACACGGAAAACGAAATTTTAAGTGATGCCACTAAACCTGTAACAACTGACATTCCTCAAACGACTGTCCCATTACAAACAACCAGTACATACTCCCCTACCGCAACAACTGAAGAACCTGCGGAGTCTATTATAACGGTATTGAAGGATTTGTTCTACTACAAAGTCAGATTGGGCTTGCAAATGCTTCAAGATAAGGCTCAAAGTTTGTCTAGGTATTTTCAGAGGGTCCAGGAAAGAATCGATCATGCCTATAGTCGAAGAAACAATCAAACAACCATTGAGGTCAAGTAATTAATTTAAAGTTTTAATCGTTTACCATCACTTATGTTTAAATTTAAATCAAGTTTAAGTTAGTCAAAATTGGGGTTTTGGTGTTTAGTTCTTGCTCTCTTTTTAAAGTTGTTCATTAACTTAAACTTTAATTTAAATGTTTTCTGCACATAGTGGTGTTTTACTTAGATTTATGTATTTATTTTAAAATTAAAATCAAAGCATATTTTATAAGTATTTTGTCATATTTTATTTCAGTTTAATTATTTCTAGCTATTATCATCAATATGGGTTTAATTCTGCTTTGTGTTGTAATTTATTGTTGATATTTTGTTTTACTTCTTTTCCACTCCTATGTTTCTGAGAATTATCGACAGATTCATAATCAACATTTTCTTCTTCGTTGTTAATTTTTTCCTCTTTGTTTTCATAATGACCAATGCCAACATCTTCGTCTTCAAAATTTACTTCGTCATAATCCTCTAAATTTTCATTACTTAAATCTGCATCGAAATCTTCGTCATCGTCAGATTCGTCGAAATATTCGATTGTTTTTACATAATCATCCTTTTTTTCGTAGTTTTGGGTGCCGCTTGTTTTATATCCGCTGTCACTGTCCCCTTCTTCATCAAACTAAATGAATAATTAATTAATTAGCAGTTTTAATTATATTAACTGATATTACCTTAATATCTTTTTCTTCCTCTTGACCATTTTTGGAACCGACAAAGTGATCCGATTCTTTAATAAACTCTTTATTATTTTCGTGATTGTCTTCGTAATTTCCAGCCAGTTCCGCTTCATCATTATGGTCTTGTTCTGTTTCCGCCTCCACCTCAATTTCTTCGGCGCGTTCATTTCCAGCGTCTTGATGTGATTGAGAAGATGCCTTATTAGGAAAACTTTGTCCTTTTCCTTCCAAATGGATCAATTCATCATCATTTTCACTTATAGTTCCATTTTTCTCGTTTTCCAACTTTATTTTATCCGTCACAACTATAATAAATTCTTTTTCATCTATATTTTGTTCTTCTTCGCTGTCTTGCTCATTAGATAGCTCTGTCAAATTTGAAAATTTATTCAATTGATTGTTATCAGAAAATTCAAGAGGTGGTTGTTTTTCTGATTGACTGTACATCACAACTGCTGGTAAGTTTTCACTGTAACCACCCACAAGAAATGATTCATTACTGATATCAATTTTGTTATCAATTATTCTAGGTTGGGCGCCGAACACATTCTCACATTTAAACAATGTTAAAACCGTTAAAAGAAATATCATTGTGTGAATGAGATTCTTGTTAAAAATGGGGTGTGCAAAAGACCGCAGAGCATTTTATACTTGCGGATTCATTTAAGTGAGTAATCTGCAGTATGATATGGTTAAAGGAGCATAGCAAAAATTGCACTGTTATTGCATTATACAATTATTATTTGCACGCCACGCTTTCCATAATTTATTTAGATTTCCGCAATCATTCTAAACATTTGCGGTGACTTTATTATACAATTATAAACATTAAGTAAAAAAAAAAAATGAAATAAGCTTTTTTTAAACTAATCTAAAATAAATGAAAATAGATAATTTTATAAATTAAAAACTAAAGGCGGGATATCCTGAAGTGCATTTATCAAATACGAATTCTCTTGCTTGAGGTCACCAATCAAAGGATGCAGTTTACGATGGACGGTAACTACAGATCGATCTTGAAGCAATTTTTCAAATAAATAAAGAAGTTGTTGCGAAGAAGTGGCCATCGATGTCTTCTGCAGGTCATTAAGGACATCGACGGAGAGTCCGGCATATTCGTTAAGTTTCTGTCGTTTGGCTTCCTTTTGCAGAAGATCATAAAGTGAGAGCAGCATCACATAAGCTCTGGTTGGAGGAACTTTCTTTGCTTTATTCAAAAGGTACTTGACATCGTCTTCGGCGAAATTTTTAATGAATTCAAAGATGCGCAGATCCTCGCTTATTTCTTGTTCATCTCCCGGCAAAGAATTTAAAACTGTGTGAAGAGTTTCAATATGATTGAGTCTGAAATTGAAATTTTTGAAACAGTAATCAATAAAATGGATGCATAAATTATACAACTTACTGTTTGGAAAGTTTGGGTCTGGTCGTCGGCTGAAATAATCCGGGTTTGTGCGAAGGAGTCGGTCTTTGAGTGGTTGTGGTTGTTGATCCTTGCGGTTTCAAGTCGTACTTCATGGAATCGGTTAGATAAGCAATCACTTGCATTGTTGGCGGTAAATACGACGAAGAATATTTTATATTTGTATCAAACTGAGGTAATGAACTATGTACAACCTGCAATTTTTTTTATAATACATTTTCTTATTGAAACAACCTTCTGTGCTACTTACATGTACAATAAATAAACAAATGAAATTTCCTATCTTTGACCACATCCTTTTAGAAGCACGTCTTTTAAAACACTGTTTGCTTATATTTGCATCGTAAGGAGTAAAGAATGTATATAAATTACCAAAACTGGTTTCATCGGCTATTAGTGGTTATTGACTTCTTAAAAATTACTGCTCGTTCTGGGGATGGAACCACTTTTGCCACCAGTGGTCCACGCTAAGACCAACATTCGGATGCGTCAGGTAACCAGACAACTGCATCCATTTTTCCCTCAGCGGTGCAATGAGATCTTCCAGAATTGGCTTCAGATGTTTATCGGTATTGAAATAGATCAAATTCACTGTTGGCAATTGTTGCTGGATAGGTTCCCAAGTTTGTTTAATAGACAAATCTATTTTCTCTTCTTGGTTCTCTTCTTCATCACCGTTAACTTGTCCCTCAACCTAAAATTGCCTTGTAAACAAACTTTTTCAAACAATTTTAATGTAAATACTTTCACCAGTGATGCAGCTATAAGAAAAACGACAAGCACTTGAAAATTCATATTGATTTTATTTTCACAATGTTTAGCACTCTTTTTATTTATATCCTCTGGAAGATTTTAAAATACCAGCAGTATTTGATAAGAAAGTCGTTAAAAGGTATTAATTGCTGTTAATGAATGCAGGCGCCATCACTTAACATAATTTTATTATTTTTTGGTTGTTGCTTTAAATTACGAAAGTTTATATTTATTTATTTATTTTTTGCTTGCTTTATGTCTGAAATATTTATTTTTATGTTTCGGTAAATATTCAAAACTAATATTTTTAACCAAGTTGAGTGGCCTATTAAATTATTATGGAAACTAGAAATTGCAGAGTTCTGAAACTTTGTATGATCCACTTTTATGAAATGATCTACACTATTTTTGTATTGGCGAGCTCATACAACTTCCGGTTATACCGGAAGTGGACATCAACTTCGTTATGTCAAATTGAACACCCCAATTTTTATTTCATATTTTGATTCCTTATGGAAAGTAAAGACGATTTTGTAAAAAAAGTTTCTATGTATCAAGCAAACTTTTCCGGCTATAACTCATTTCCGGCTATTTTTGCCAAAATTTGCGTCATGTGAAAAAAATCATAACTTCCTCATTTTTGATGATAACTTCATAATTTTTTTTTTTGATGCTCTTTCAAGATGTGTG
>JASKGO010007473.1:0-21147 GCA_030556065.1 Holobus sp. GC000080 | reverse complement strand
ATCCCCCGAGCACGTAAACGAAGAAAATCATATTGTAGAGACATCTACCCCCTATAATTTAAAATAAAATCGGGTATGCAACTTCATTAGCAAATTCTACAGCACCTTCCCTCTTAAAATTAGAAAATTTTAAATTCTTTTTTATTTGATCTTTCCTTACAATCTTTTTTATTGCTAATACAGGATGCCCTTCTAATTTAAATCATTTCATTTTTTTTTTAGTATTTACTTGCTTATTTTTACTTTAGAATTATAGGATTTACTTGGAACGCCCTCTATGTTTATTTTATATTTTAAATAATTATTTTAAAAATGAATTAAAAAAATAAGTTAAAATTTTGATTTTTGGCTTTACTGCTAAATTGATTCGAAAAGAATTAAGTAAAATAAAGTAGTTTTCATTGAGTTAAAAATTTTATTTCTTAATTTGATTTATAAATTATTTGTTTTTTTTTTTTAAATTTATTATATCTTTATTACGATTTTTTTTTTAATTTTAAAAGGTTACTAAATAACATTAATTTAAAGTTGTGAATTAAAAACACTAAAGAAACTTATTAAGTAAAATCTAATGGAAAAAACAACATTTTGATGTAATTTGCAATTTGCTTTCTGTTTCTTTTTATTAATTAAAAACAATTCAAAATGACTTCTCATTAGACCATGTAATTAAATTAATTAATAAAAATTATTTAGTTTCCGTTTTTTGAAGAATTAAACTCTTCGAAAATAATCAGAAAACCAAATAAAGTAAAACAAAAACAACTAAAAAAAAAAAACAAATTTTAAATTTAATTAGAAATTTCAATTTAAAATTTATTTTAAAATTTAAATATAATTTTTTTGTTTTTTTATGTAATTTGCAATTTAAAATTAAGCTAGAAGAAAAAAAATATAATAAAATTGCTTTTTATTCTTTTTATTAATTAAAAACAATCCAAAAAGACTTCTCATTAGATCATTTTCCTTAATAAAAAATATTTAATTTCTCTTTTTTGTTTTTTGAAGAATTAAACTCTTCGAAAATTATTATTAAAAAAAAAAACTAAACAGAAAACAAAATGAAATAAAACAAAAATAATTAAAGAAAAAAACAATTTCTAAATTAAGTTTAAAATTTTATTAATTTTCAAATCATTTTTTATATTATTAAGTTTTTGCAATCTTTGTAATCTTTGGCAGTTTTCTAAATTCCACACAACGGGAAAACGGACAACTAATTCGGTCCATCCTGTATATGTCGTCTCATGTCTGTTCTCTAGTGGTTGTGATCTAGTAAAGACTCAAGACTCAAGACTCAAGACTCAAGTCTTAAGCTTATGCTTGAAGATGCTCGAAGAAGCATTTAAAGACATCAAAAGAGTAAAAGATGGTAAAAGAGGTCCATCAGCAGCAGCAGCAGCAGCATCTCCTACTCTTCTTCTTAGACACTTTTCTCTCTACTTTTCTCAGCATCTCAGCATCTCAGCAGCTCAGCATCTCAACAGAGTCTTCTACTTCTACTACTTCTACTTTTCTAGATTGTTGCTGTAGCAGCTTCTAGCATAACTTCTAGTTGCTCTGGCTGCTGCTGCTGCTATTACTTTTCTCAGCAGTCAGTAAAGTTTCTCAGTATCTCAGTTTTCAGCTCACTGCTCACTGCTCACAGCTCAAATTCTCAGCTCTCAGAGTAAGTTACTCAGAGAGTGAAGTGTCAGCTAGTTACTAGTGGACAGTGGCTCAGTATGTACTCAGTGGTCTGCTAGAAACAACTTAAACAACAACTATAGTGCAATTTTTCGGTTTTTCATTTTTATTTTTATTATTAATTCTGCTCTGCTTTTATAGTTTTTATTCAATTGGTGACTGACTAAAAGTAAAATTTAAAAAAAAAAAAACAATTGCATCTTGTGAAAGTTTTAATGATGTGTTTGTTTGTTGGTTAAAAATCTTAAAAGTTGTAAAAAAGAACTTAAAAACTAAAATTACAAAATGCCATAAAGAATAAAATAAAATAAAATAAATAAAATAATAATAAAGTTTAATCAAAATGTATTAAATCAATAGTGTATTTATTAACTATTGATTTATTAGTTTTTTCTTCTGTTTTATTATTATTGTTAAAGTGGCTAAAGTGTTAATAAATAAAGTGCCTCAAAAGTGCCTCCGCGCAAAACTGAACTGACTCTGAATGAAACGTAATGGAAAACATGTCTTTCAAGCGACCTTTTTAACTGCGCGCGCTCCTTTCATATTCTAATTTAATTTAATTACTATACTTGTTGCTGCTTTGATTTTACTCGCAATTGTAGTGATTCAATGATCAGTGATTTTTTTATAAAAAATAAATTTGTAAATGAAAATAAAAGTGGAACCCTCTGGTGAGCTGAAAATTACAAAACAAGTAATTTTAAAGTGTTAATTAAAAAAAAAATTAAATAAATAAAAATAAAATAAAAAAGGTAAAAAAGGTTGAAAGCAGAAGGAAAAGGAATAACTAAATATTAAAATGGTGAGTATTGTCAAAAATGTTACGAGAATTTAGTTTGACCGAGAAAACAATTGAAAATTGAATGGAGCAAGAAGTATGCGGCAATAAACACAGTTTTTGCTTTTTGGTTGTATTTCAAAACTGAGTTTGTATGTACTGGGTGGCAAATTATTTTCGGTCCAAAAAATTATTTTTTTTTTTACTTTTTTTTTACTTTTTTTATATTTTTTTTTTACTTTTTTTATATTTTTTTTTTTTTTACTATTTTTCTTTATTTTATTTTTTTTTTACTTTTGTTATTTTTTTTTAACTTATTTATTTTTTTAAATTTTATAATTTTTTTTAATTTAATGGTTTTTTTCTTTGATGAAATATTTTTTTGATTCATTGTGTTGAAAGTTACTCTTAAAAAGATCTTAAAAAGATGTCACTGAATTTTTCAATTTTGATAATAAAAAATTAAAATCTCAAAAAGTTATAAAGACATAAAAAATGACAAAATATTCCAAATTTTTATTTTATGCTTTATGGCCTATCATTTAAAAGAAAACTTAACAATAATATTTATACCTATTATTATTGTTTGTTTAATTGCGAAAAAAATTATAAATTAAATAAAAATTGAATTTTTAATATTATTTTAATTAATTATTTCATTAAAAATTAATTAAATTCTTCATTTTGATAAAAAATTATTAAATAATAATAATATTTATTGTTCGAAAACTCCAATCCATAAACAATTTTCAAAAAAAAAAAAACATTAAAAAATAAACGAAAGAAAAAAAAAACGTTTCGAAAAGAAAAACAAAACCAAAAATCATTGGACACCCGGTACAAACAACCACCTCATTGCATTTCTTTCATATGTATGTACAAATAAACATATTACACTTGTATTGTATGAGTAATAATATGAGTAAAAGAGAAGTGGTAGAAATAGAAATAAATGAAAAAAAATCACAGAGCAGCAGCAGCAAAAACGCAAAACTAATGGTCCAAGGTGAACTAGATTTCAGCAGCAGCAGCAGCACTGTTGATACCGGCGTTGCTATTAGCAGCGGCTTCGCGTGCCGCCAGTAGTAACAGTGGAAACGACGTTGGCCATGGAATCCACCACGGCTCTCCCGATGCTGGCAGCAGTAGCGGCACCACCGAGCACAAGGTGCACAACATTGTACTGTACCCGGAACGTCACAGCTGGTGTCAGACGACGCCCATCAAGCAAGTGGTCTCGATGCCCGGCTACGAGCCCGTCACCGTCGACAACAGCATCTGCGTCGGCGCCTGCTACAGTTACGCCATCCCGCGGACGCAACCCGCAGAACCCGGCCAACTGCTCGGACCCTACTGTGACAGCTGTCAACCCAAAGACACCGAATGCTATCATGTGAGTTTACTTTTTTTTTTTTTCATCATTTTCGCTATTATTTAATAAAGTAAGGTTAGTTATCATTTTTTCTATTTTGAGGTTAATTTTTAAAACTGTCAATTTTTTTTCTTTTTTTTTTCTTTCCATTTCTTCGAAATTACAATACTGGGGAAATTATTAAGTAGATCAATGGAAAGCTTATTAATTTTATTATTAGATTAACTTTATTTTATTGAAATCGGTTGCATACTTTTCTTGTTATGACGTTTTTAAAATCAATAGAGGAAAATATTGAAATTATTCCATGAGTTAAACTTTTTTATACTCCTCCGAAGATACCAAAATTAAATATATGATTAATATACCATTTGAAAGCTTATTAAATTTCTAATGCCGTTAAGTTACTTTGGTTTCAAACGGTTGCATACTTTTTGTGTTATGACTGTTTGAAAATCAGTAATTATTTTTTGAAGAATTCGTTTGGATTTATTTATTACAATGATTTTTTTCAAACTCCTTCGAAGTTAGAAATGATAAACAAGAGACAAATATATCATTGCAAAGGTTATAAAATTTCCTACCTCGTTAAGTCTATTTGGTTTCGATTGGTTGCATACTTTTCATTTTATAACTGCTTGAAAATCGAAAAAAAAATTTTTCGAAAATATTCCATTAAATTGAAAAAAGTAAAAATTTAGGCAATGGGTAAAAAATATTGACAAATAATTTTGTAAAAAATAAACAAAATGTCATAATTTGTCAAACTCAGGAAGGTTAATCTTTTGCCACCCCGCTGACAGTGGAAAAAGGGTCACTTTACTATTTGCTATTTTCGAATAAATTGCAATGACGTGAACTTTTGCAAATTTCTCCAAAATTTCAACACTGAGAAAAATACCTGGAACATTATTCGAAAGCTTATTAAATTTCTTAATTTTTAAATTTAATTTGAATGAAATCGGTTGCATACCTTTCCTGTTATGATAGTTCAAAATATTTCATTGCTGGAGCCAACTGATGAATTTATTCAAGGTGTTAAACTTTTAATAACTCCTCTGAAAATCCAAAAACAAAAGAAATTATAAATATATTAATGGAAAGCCTATTAAATTACCAATTGCATAAAAGTAATTTGATTTAGAACGGTTGCATACTTTTCATTTTATGACAGTTTGAAAATACTTTGAGAAAAAATTTGTAAGTATTCAAAGTAGTAAACTTTTACTAACTCCTCTAAAGATACAAAAATTAAAAAATAAATAAATACTTCATTAGAAAGCTTATTAAATTTCTAATTCAATAAAGTTTATTTGGTTTAAAACGGTTGCATACTTTTCATTTTATGAGTGATTGAAAATCGACAATTACTTTTTGGGACAATTTTTTAAGTTTTTTCTTTTTCGAATCAATGAACTTTTATTAATTCCGAAGATACAAATAGTATAGAAAATTAAAATATTTCAAACTAAAGCTAATTAATTTTTCCAAGTTTTAAAATTAATTTCATTCAAATCGGCACGCTACTTTACAAGTTTTAACAGTTAGAAAATCAAACACTTTTGTTCGAAAATGTAAAATGTTTTATTAAGAAAATAACACACGGTATATTAAAATTTACATATTTTAAAATTACGCAATTTCATAAATTTTTCAAAAAAATAAAACAAGTTCTCCTTAACCTATTAATAATGCTACTTTTTGTATTATAAATGAAAAATAATACCAATTTACAACATTTCACAAAAAAAGCAAAAGCGCAAATTTCTGCAGTTTCCTGTAAACTGAACTGCTAATGTCAATTACTTAATTGTTGTACCGCTAGGTGACGCTACGTTCGTCCAACGGAACCACAACCATCCGCAAAAAAGTGCAAATAATTCGCAACTGCAACTGCGCCACCTGTTTCCACCAACAGCAACACGACGACCAAAGCGAGCAGCTCTTCTGCGACGAATCGGACGAAGACACCGCCGAGCTGCCAATCAGCTTACTCTCGCAGTCTTCTTCCGCGGAATCAAACAGCGCGGCCAGAGAGGACAAACCCGAACTGCTAAACATCGCCAACCACAACCACAAGAATGCCGACAGTTCCGGGGGCGGCAAGTTCGACATCGACGTCGCCTTGAAGCAAGTGCTCCACTCTATACGCGAAAACCAGGACACGCAAGACGACTGGCTCAAACTGCGTCTGTTGCTGCAGCTGCCCGAGGAGAGTACACAGATGGCGCTGAATTTGGTGCGTGCGAACAACGTGACGTCGGCCGATGAGCTGCGCGCGCTGCTCAAACACAGGAATCTGCAGGAGAAACTGATGGAGACCAATAGCATTCACGATGTCACTGATAATACTGCTGATGAAACGGATGATGATGATGACGGCGAGGGAGGAATTCAGTTGGGTCTGGCGGATCAGGAAGCCGCTCGTTTGGGAATGGGACACTTGAAGGGAACACACTTTGCCATGGGATTGCACAGTGTGCACCATAATAATAATAATAAAGCGCATAAAAGTATAGCGCATAGGCAACCAAACGAGCATTTGACGTTGGGGCCGCACGGTAGTTTAGTGGTGGTGGAGGAGGAAAGCGAAAGCAGTGAACAGCGACAGCAGGAAGAACTGGATTTGAGTAGTGGGGAGTTGAGGCCTAATGTAGAAGGTATGGTGGTTGCCTACGAGGATCATCATAGGAGACGCAAGCACCATCTGCAGCAGAGGCATCCGAAAATTGCCGATGAGAATGAGAACTTCCACGAAAGAAAGTAGATTTCTTTTTTTATCTATTTTTTGAGTTTTTGTTTTAATAATAACAAAAGTAATAGGAAATCATTAGATGGCAGCACCTGTGGACAAAATCTAGTTAATTCTTCTTTTTTCTGTTTTTTCCTTCATTTTTTTTCTGCTTTTTGTTGTTTTACTTCGTTTCTTTTGATTTTTTTTTGTTATTTTTTGGTTTTTCTAAATTTTGTTACTTTTTTTTACTCTGTTTTTGGGTTTTGTACATACTATTAAGTATAAAAGAACATTTTAAGAGATTTTATTAAGTTCTTGGCTGTGTGAGCTACGTCTTAGTCATTTGAATTCCGAATTCTTTTTTATTTTTAAAATTTTATTAATATTTTTTTATTTTTATTATTATTTTTTTTTTAATTTTATTATTTTTCTGTTTAAAATTTAATTTTTCGATTTTTTTCTTTCTGTTTTTGAGATGTTTTTAAAGATGTTTATTTAAATAATCAAATAGAAATTTAAATAGAAAATATCTGTAGATACTTTAAAACTTTACAATATTATAAATAGGAAAACTTAATCTGTATAGTTTATTTTTATTATTTTGTTAACACTAAAATAAGAATTTCAGTATTAAAAAAAAAATTATTAAACACAATTTGTTTCTCTTTATTTACTTATTTTATTATTATTTTTGTTTATATTTTTATGCAATTTTTCTATAAAGAAATGGTAGGGATTGATCTGTAGGTCAATTACTATAACAGCACCATTTATTTCCATGGAAATTCCAAAAAATATATATTTTTTTTACTAATATTCAAAACAAATTTATGATAAAATATATTTTAAATTTCAATAAAGTTTTATATTTTTTACAATAATTAATCATTATTTTTAAAATTAAACGTTCTAAAGTGCCTGAAAAAAATTATCAATACATTTTAAAATTACATTTGTTGCAATAGCAGTTTAAATTTCGGAGACCTACAGACGCCATTTTTATCTGTAGGTCAATTACAATATCAAATCAAACTTTTACTTGTAAATTACAAAATGCAAATTATTTTTTTACTCAAATTAAAAATAAATTTCCCACAAACCATTAAAATACTTAAATAGAATAATACTTCTTCTACCAATTTAATATTTTTTTCAAATTACACAATTTAAAACCTTTGAAGAAAAAATTCTTAAACTTTTCCAAATTACACTGCTTGTAATAGACCTCTAAATAAAACAGACCTACAGCCGCCATCTTTTGCAGCTCATTATAAAAAGCAGCAACTAAAAGTAAGGTTAGAAAAATGATTTTCAAATTAAAAAAACAACAAATTTCCATTTGCAGCCAATTAAATTAAACAAAAATCCAGCAATGGGCCTAATTACCATTCAGACAACAACATATCTAACCGTTTTTGCTAGTGGCACATTTGTGGGAGCAGCAGCTGTCCTACTTTGCAATCGTTTCCATCAGCGATGGCCCTTTAATAGAAAAAATGGAAAAAACCTAGAAACAATTCCACTGGAGGAACGCTATCAGGTTGTACAAATTGTATAAATTGCAAAATACTCATATTAAAAAAAAAAGAAAAGAAAAGAAAACTAAATAAATAAAATTGCAGTTTCCTGAATTAAAAGATGAATATCGATTGGTAATCGCAGTGAGAAACGATTTGAAAATGCAAAAAGGCAAAGTGGCCGCCCAGTGCGGACACGCTTCCATAGCAGCTTACAAGAAATGCTACGAAAGCAACATGGATTTACTGCAGAAATGGCTTCAATTTGGTTTGTTTTCATTTCATTTAATTATTTTTAATATTTCAATTTTAATTGATTAAAAATTAATCAATTTTTGAAATTTCATTTAAATGAAATATTTTTAATATTTTACTCAAAATTTTAAAAGTATAAAATTTGAAAATCAGATTTCAAAATTAAGTTTTTCTTTTGTTTTGTAGGAGGAACGAAAATAACAGTGAAAGTCGATTCGGAAGAAGAACTGATGGCATTGGCTGATTCGGCAAAATCGGCCGGCGTTTTGGCGAGCGTCGTTAGGGACGCCGGACAGACGCAGGTTGCCCCTGGCAGCAAAACAGTGGTTGCCATAGGACCCGCTCCGAAGAGCACTCTCGATCTCTTAACCGGACACCTCAAATTGTACTGAACCACTGAAAAAAAAAGCAAAGAAGTACCTAATAAATCAATAAGTATGCTTTAAAATTTAATTATTTCAGTTTTAAAACAATTAAATTAAACAAACGAACTAAAATGTAATGAAAACAAAAGTTGTTTACAGTTTCAGTGACAAATATCACTTAAAAAACTAGGAAAACAAAAAAAAACAATGAAGTAACTATGGAAACCGAGTTCACTGTGATCTTAATAACGAACATTAAACAAAACAAAAATCAAGTATGCCTTGAATGTTAAAATAAATGAAAAGAAATAAATTAATTTGAATTTTCAGGTCCTACTCCATGAAAAGTATAAATAGGAACAAAAGTTGTTTTCAGTGACAGTGACAGTGACAAGTATCACATAAATAATAAGGAAAAAAAAACAAGGAAAACCCACACAAAAAAAAAAACAGGAAAAAAAAACAAGGAAAACAAACAAAAAACAATGAAGTAACCATGGCAACTGTGAATTTATACAAAAACAAAATATCTCAAACAATTGGGTACGTCAAGCATACCTTAAATAAAACAAAAAACAACAAAGAATCAAAAAAAAGAGAGAAATCAATAAAATTTGCCTTTTCAGAGCCTTTCATTGCAAACATCAAAAATTGCAAAAATTTCCACAGCCCACAACGTGAATATCAACAAAGTAACCATAGCAACCGCAAACAGTATAAAGAAAAACCGAACTGCAAATCCCATGAGAGAAAGACGAAACAATCGATGCGAATAAGAAACAGTAACCATGGAAACCGTGGCCTTAACATACACATCAGAAACGAAAAGAAAGGAAAAAAAAACCCCAACAACAATACGATATCAGCACCGTCCACTTGCTATCATTTACGGAATGCAGCATCCGGTCGCCGGAGCAACACTACTAACAGTAAGGCGGAAGTGGTCTCTCGCAGACAGTATAGTGTCCATCAGAAGCACCACGCACATCTTAGGAGGCTGTGGCAGTGTGTGGCATTGCATTGTACAGAAGAAGAAGAAGAAGAAGCTCTTCAAGCGCGCACAATGCGAACGTTAATTTTGTTGCAATTGTTTCTACTCGTGTTAGTGGCGTCTCCTAGCAACGTGCAAAGTATTTCGTCGCGTTTACGTAAGTTGTTAGCTGTTACCGTTGTTACCAATTTATAAACAAACAAAAATTTGAAAATAAATAAACAACAAAAACAATTGACTGTTGATTTAATAGATTTCTTAATTTTTGTTCATTCTTTTTATAGTTTTTCCGGTCTTTTTTATTGATTTTTGTTAATTTTTTATTGTTTTTTGTTTCTTTTTATTGTTTTTTGTTTCGCTTTATTGTTTTTCCGGTGTTTTTTATTGTTTTTTGTTTCTTTTTATGGTTTTTCCGGTCTTTTTCATTGATTTTTGTTAATTTTCTATTGTTTTTTGTTTCTTTTTATTGTTTTTTGTTTCGCCATATTGTTTTTCCGGTGTTTTTTATTGTTTTTTGTTTCTTTTTATGGTTTTTCCGGTCTTTTTTATTGATTTTTGTTAATTTTTTATTGTTTTTTGTTTCTTTTTATTGTTTTTTCGGTCTTTTTTACTGTTTTTTGTTTCTTTATATTGTTTTTTGTTTCTTTCTTTGGTTTTTTTCGGTCTTTTTTTATTGATTTTTGTTAATTTTTTATTGTTTTTTGATTCGCTTTATTGGTTTTCCGGTGTTTTTTATTGTTTTTTTGTTTCTTTTTATAGTTTTTCCGGTCTTTTTTATTGATTTTTGTTCATTTTTTATTGTTTTTTGTTTCTCTTTATTGTTTTTTTTTTTTCGCTTTATTGTTTTTTGTTGTTTTCTATTGATTTTTGTTCATTTTTATAGTTTTTTTGCCGTTTTTTATGGTATTTTTGATTGTTTTGAGTGTTTTGCAGCGTGCAGTCCGATAAAACTGCCAAACGGGCGCACCCGCTACCGGCAGAAGAGCGGTTTCGTGCAGTTTCTCTGCAACAAGGGCTACCTGTTGGCCGGCGAGCGGTACATGAAGTGCGCGCAGGGACGATGGGAAGGCGAGGTGCCGAGCTGTGTACGCAACACGTGCAAAAAAGTGTCGCAACCATTAGACGGATTCGTTTATCCGTCGCATAGAGGTGGCGTACTCAACTTTTTCTGCAAGGCCGGCTACGAAATTCACGGCCCGCCGATTGCCTACTGCAATGGCACCGCGTGGAGTACTTATCTGCCTACTTGTATTCGTAAGTTTCATTTTTCGTTTGTTTTTGCCCTTGAGGTTTTGTTGAGTTGTTCAAAACAAATGGTAGCCAACTGTAAAATGGTGACTTACTGAAAGTTCCTAAAAAATGCGATCAAATGTTGGTGATTTTTCAGGTACCAATCAGAATTTAGTTACTTTTTTGGAAAAAATCTAGAAAGTTACTAAAAACTAACTATTTTGCCATTGGTAGCCATTTGTTTTTCTTGGCAACGACATTTTTAATATCTTTCTCATTACTGAAAACAAAATTCAACATCATCAAAACCGTACAACAACAAAAAAATAAACAAAAACAACAAACATTTGTTTTGCTTAGGAGGAAATGTATGTTTGGTTGCAGATAGCGAACGCCAAGTGTCGCTTAGTTGCGACTTCGAGAGCGACGATCTGTGCGGTTGGACGCACGACATCAATCACAATTTCGACTGGATTCGCCATCGGCTGGAGACGCCCAGCCACATCGTGGGCACCGGTCCCTCGAGAGACCACACGGCCGGCCTGAACGGCACCGGTCACTACATGTACCTGGAGGCGTCCGGCAAGAACCTGAACGACGTCGCGCGTCTCATCTCGCCCACCTATCGCCGGGAGGTCGACCTGCGCGTCTGCTTTCAGTTCTACTACAATATGCACGGCGCCACCGTCAACGAGCTGCGCGTTTACTTGAAGAAGGTGGGTGACCGCAATTGGGACTTTAACGGCGACGACGCCCAGTTCATCACCAGCGGCAATCAGGGACTGAAGTGGCATAAAGTCGTGCTGGATTTTGGCGTTGTCGACGATGATTTTCAGGTTTCTTTTGTTTTTGTTTTTTTAAATTTTCTTTTTTCATTTTGTGAAAGGAAAAATTTTTATAGATCATTTTCCGGTTAAATCTTAATTTTTTATTTAATTTAGAAGTTTTTTTAGATCATTGGAATTTTTATTTTATTTTTATCTTTTTTGTTGTCAATTTTTCAGTTTTTTTATTTCAACTTATTTATAATGTAACTTATTTTCAGTTACTAGACAAAAATTTCCAAATCAAGCAACGATTTTAATTTTAACAAGAAATTTCACAAAATTTCCAATTTTTGAAGTCAATTTTTAGTAAAATGTAAAAGCTAGTGGTGACGTCACAAACCGCAGTACTAGTAGCGCCATCTTTGCTTTCAGATTGTCTTCGAAGGACTGAGAGGACAGAACTACATGAGCGACATAGCCTTGGACGACGTGCTTCTAATTGAAAACTGTACCGAAAAAGATTTACAATTCGAGGCGGAAGTTACAGTCTCTGATTTACTTTCGTAAGTTTCTTTTGTTTATATATATTTTTTTTCATTTTTTTTTTAAGCTTTATTTTTTCCAACTTTTGATGTTTTATTCAATGTATTTTCAACTTTTTATATTATTTATTTTATATTGAGGTGTTGTTTGGGTGGGCAACCCCCTCACCATGGCCGCCCTGTGCTCAAAACACAGAAAAACAAAAAACACTAATACCTAACCTATTTTACATTAATTTGTGTTTTGCAGATCTACTTCATCCGATATGACGGACTCGTCATTGTGGACGAGCGAAACGACAACGTTAGGCTACCTGTCGTGCGACAACGCTTGCGGTTTTGTGTACTACGGTTCAGATGCGAATTCAGTGCTGTGCAGTTGCCACGACAACTGTTTGGACAATTTGACT
Organism: Holobus sp. GC000080; assembly: GCA_030556065.1. Taxonomy (NCBI): domain Eukaryota; kingdom Metazoa; phylum Arthropoda; class Insecta; order Coleoptera; family Staphylinidae; genus Holobus; species Holobus sp. GC000080. The sequence goes on along the minus strand of JASKGO010007473.1, from coordinate 8,497 downwards.
TGCTGCCCCGACTATCCAGCCTACTGCGTTTTTGGTAAGTGCAACAAAAACCAATATAGACAACTGACTACTGCGTGTCAATATACAGGATGTACAGTATTCACAGATTGTTTGAATTTTCATTTTTTTTTTTGTGAAAGTTATACATTTCGGTGTTTCTTGATTTACGGCAACTGAATCTGTGTATTCTTTTATTATCTGTGATAATAAGAAAAAACTAAGAAAAATATTACATATATTTTTGGAAAGCTTATTAATTTTTCATTTTTATAAAATATGTTTAGTAAAAATCGGTTGCATAGTTTTCTCGTTGTGACCGTTTGAAAATCGCTGGGGATTTTTGAGAGAAAATTTGGGATTTTTTCAAAATGATAATTTTTTACTAACTCCTTTGAAGGATTTAAAGCTATACCTCATATCATTAGAAAGCTTATTAAATTTCCTATGTCATAAAGTTTATTTGGTTTTAATCGGTTGCTTACTTTTCATGTTGTAACTGTTTGAAAATCGCTAAAAAAATGTGAAGAAAAAATTTCCGATTTTTTCGAAGAGATAAACTTTTATTAACTACTTTAAAGATATAATACCTATAGAAGAACTAAATGTATCATTGGAAAGCTTATTAAATTTCCTTTATCATAAAGTTAACTTTGTTTTAATCGGTTGCCTACTTTCCACATTGTACCTGCTTGAAAATCGCTAAATATATTATGTAAAATTTTACTGTTAAATCGACAAAAAGTTAGGTTAGAACTAAATAAAAAATAACAATTAATAAAATTAAATAACAATAATTAAAAATTAAATTAATTAAATATTAAATTAATTGATTAATTAAAAATTAAATTAATCATTAAAACTAATCAAGAATGCTTTGATTGTTGACATATTTGAGTTGCCAATGACAACCGGTATGTCAACCGGAAAAGTCACGTCAAAAACACCAGTGTCATCATAGTCATTTTCGAAAGCTTTAAATTTTCGGTCTCTTGCAAATATATCAAAATTTCCAGTGGTAAAAACAAAAAAATACAAAAAAAGACTAAATAAAAAACTGATTGCAAAAATGGGTTTAATGCGGATTATTGTACAACTGTCGGCGCCTCTGCCCAAGCAAAAGTTTAAAATGGCGGCAGCGGCATCGTGGGGCACAGCCCGCCGATTCATCGGTGATCAGCACAAGTGCGGCAACGATAAGAAAAACAAAGGGAAGAATAAGCACAAGTGCAAGGTGCCGATCACAAAGGCCGAAGATCTGATATGCGAAGACAGAGAGAACCGACGCAATACCGGCTTCAATAAGCCGTGTCCGCCGCCGCCCCCCCACTGTCCGCCACCGGATCCCGATATGCCGCCACCGGCAAAGAAACCCAAAAAGAAACACTAAACAATCTGTATTTACCATTTTTTTCTTTATGATTTCTTTTTCCTTCTTTTTTTTTCTTTATTCCTTTTTGTTTTTCTTGTTTAGATTTTGTTTTTCTTGTTTAGATAGCGACGATTCGTGGACATCGGCAAGCTCCTCAACCATTATTAGTACTACAACAGCAACAGTGGAGACATCTAGCGAATTGATTGCCAGTACCGCAATTAATCCATCTACTAGAGACAGCCACGTGACTAATGCAACCACGGTTGCCATAGTTACCAAGATAACCCCAATAACAGCAGCAGCAGCAGCAACGAAAAAAGAACAAACAAAAGCAGTGACAACTCCAACACCTGCAGTGTGGACAACCAAATCAACAAACATTTCAGCCACTTCAACTATTACAACGATGACCACTGCGAAAAGTATGCAACCAACAACACCCGTGCCAGTGATAACGACAGCTGTTTATAACAACAAGAAGAAGGCCGTAGATGTCAGCAGTGGTGGTTGGCTCACAAACGGTGTGTTAACTGCAGCGATTGCCGTAATAGTAGTTTCGAGTTTGATGGTGCTGCTGCTACTGACCTTTAGATGGCGCCGCTCGTGTCTGTATAGGAATGTCGGTCGTCCGTTGGGAGGAGGCGGTTGGGCGTTTCGCAATTGCGGCCGATCCAATAGGGCCGTCTCCGAAAGCGACGTGCGCTTCCTGCCCAGCGACGAAGCCCTCGATTTTACACTGGCTTATTGACATTTCTGAATTTTGACATGTTTTCTCTTTATTTTAATTGCTATTAAATAAATTGTGTAAGTGGCTTTTCCAGTTGTTAATTTAGTAAATAAATTTGGCTATTTCATTTAATACGTTTTTATTTTACAACGCTCTTTTTTAAATTTTTTGTTGCTGATATTAAGTAATTTTTATTTTCAAAAGCCAAGTAAAAACAAATGAAGAAATCCCTACAACTTTTGAAAAAATGATTTATAGAAAAAAATTATGCTGTCAGCAAATGCAAACCCCTGGACTACCCAATTCGAAAACACTGCACTCGAAACCGTTGTCTGTCAATTTGTTGCGCACAGATTCCAAGGACGATTCGCTGTAGTGGGGCGGCACCAAGCACAAAACGTATCCGCCCCCGCCGGCCCCCGTAATCTTGGCGGTCAATCCCGCGCTCCGCAAATCAAAACACGCCCTCTCGATTTGCGGATGCGACACGCCCAGTACGCGCAACAAATTCTGATTAATTTCCACCAGTTCCTGACAAATTCAACCAAAATTGCAAACAATTCAAGACAAAATTAATTAGTAATTATAAAGTAATTGAAACCTAAGAAAAACTCACCAGAATTTCCTCGTACAGTTCATCAACAGCGTTGCCACGGCAATCATCGGTCATACGTTCGTCGAGTAGACGTAACAAATGCACGGCCTGCTGAGCCACGCCCTCCAAAGCCTCCAAAGTGGGCGTTACCACAGTCGGCAATCTCGCAAACAGTTCGGCCACCTTCGCGACCATTTTTTTCGTGTCTTTCGGCACGCCGCTATCAATCAACAGGGCGCGCAATTTCGTTCGCGACAATTGCAACGGCTGCGGTCGCTCGTGGCGCCGGTAAGCCACGAAGGAGCCATAAGTGCAAACCGTGTTGTCCACACCGGACGGATTGCCGTGCATTATTCGTTCGCACTCGAACGCCAATCGATTGACTTCGCTCAATTCCGCCTGCGAAAAGTTCTCTTTGCCACGCGACTGTTGTTCATTGGTTGTTGCTACAAGAAACAAAGCAGCTGCCATAGCTACGTTGAAGGAGGCGGAGCTACCTAAACCGCTAGAGGTGCGTATTTGCGATTCGACGCGCACATCTAGTGCTCCGTGGAAGCAATCAAGGTCACCACTTCGTTGTGTTCGATATTTCTGCCGATAGAAAAGGTCGTCGTAGAGAAATAGAAAAGCTTTCGTGGCATTTCGTGCTGAATCCGACAGATGGAGACTGTCGACGACAATTGCATTTAAGATTTCATCGATTGCGGGCAAATCATCGCATTTTAAAGCCTCTCGGCTGCTAAGCTCGCGATTCAGTTTGTCAGCTGAGAGGAAAACGGTTTCGTTCAAAGTGTGAAAATCCAATTTGATGGTATTTAGATTTTGTTCTCGTGGCGCCACCTGTTTGACGGTGACGAAAGTGCGTTTACCGACACTGCAAGCCAGCGCCAGTTTGCCGTAAACCACCGAATGTTCGCCATGTAAAATTACTTTGCCGGGCGCCGACACTTTAACGCACAACTCTGTAATACATTTTTCAATTTTTCTAATAAAAACAGTAAAAAAAATATATTTCAATAAATAAAATGAAAGCTAGATTTAACAGGTGGCAGCACTTTGACTGACAAGTTTAAAGGACAAATGAAAGTAAAGTAGAGATCGTTTCTTATTGGCTGAATTCACAAAGGTGCATTGACAGAAATTACGAAGATTTTGACAGATAACCCCAAAAATAATGCAAAAATTAAAGCACAAAAAAAAAACAAAAAAAAGAAAAAAAGCAAAAGAAAAAAAGAAAAGTATTAAATAAGAATTAAAATAAAATAGAGGATGAAACGTACCACTGGATGAGCTCGCGTCTACTGTTCCGGCCATTGTTCCGGCGTCAACGTTCTCTGACTGAACGCGTGTATCCTAGGCAACTCGTCCTTGAGCACTCCGTTCACCAATCGGTGCCTCTGAATGGTCGGCTTGTCGCGGAATCGCTCGGAGACGATCAAACAGTTGAACTTTGCCCCGCAACCGTCCGACTCGTCGATCACTTCCTGGCAACAAACAAACAGAACAAGATTTTCATCTCCAACCTTTATTTGCTTCTGTTTTCAATTCTGTTTTCTTTTGCATTATTATTATTTTTTATTTTTTTTTACTTTATAATATCATTTTACCATTGACTAATAACATTTAATAAGAACAAATAAAAATAGAGCTTTTAGTCAATAATTTTACATTATTTAATTTTTGCTTAGCATACAGGGTGTGCCATTAGCAGAGGAAAGTAAGATTGCATTCAAAGTAACTTTCTGGAGATTTTACCAAAAAATAACTAATGAAAGAAATTACTTAGTAAAATTACGAAATAAAAACAAAAAAAAAATAATGAAAATAATTTAAAAAAAAACTCAATGTCAATTGTTTTTTTTTATTTAGCATCAGTTTCCTTGGTAACAGCATAGCAACCGCATAAACAAAACTGTCATTGTTTGTCACTAAATGACATAACCTCAACAATTTCTCTTTCTATTTAATTTTTATGGAATTTTTTAAAGAAAAAAAAAATAATTTTTCATATTAATTTTTCATTCAATTTTAAATTTGGTAAAAACAATAATAGCTTAGAAAAACAAAAGATCTAAGCCGCCTTAACTTTATCAGCTTTATCACCATGACAACTGCCACTGTCAACGCAATCGTACCGCTGCGGAATGCGAAATTGCACCACATTAAAGTGCACAGCAAAGAGACAAAAGTGCACGCAGCAGTACGCGGAAATAAGCACGGCAAACAAATCCGGCAATGCTATTGGCGCCGCGAAAACCAAGGTCACAAACGTCAACAATAAGCTGCCGACCAGCGACGCAGCTATTGTCGCGTACAAAACCAGCGACAAAACGAACTGCTTAGTGATGATTTCCAGCACGCCGTCGGCAGCACTTTCGCTATCATTCGAAGTCAACAGAGTCCTCAGCAACTGCTTAAAGTCCCGCTTCAGATTACTCCAGCGACTGTCGTGGTAACTCAACAGGAACAAAACCAAGTGGAACATCTGCAGCGACAAATAGGCAACCACCAAATCGTCTTTGATCATCAGCGGCAGCAGGCTGAACGTCGAGATGTGCAAAAACCAGAAACAAATGAGCGGCTCATTGGACAGGTGCATGGCAACGGGCACCGCAACCAACAGTACACTCTTCTCGTGCACCTGGTAGCCGAACAAATAGAACGCCAGCGACGAATTGATGAGCGCCAACACGAACTTCGCATTGCTAGGACGCAGGAAGAGGTCGGCGCTAGAGGGCAGCAGCGCTGCCAGCGTAGCCATCGTGCAAATCCGCACCATGCGCTCAGTGCACAGTTGCTTGAACTTGTAAAATATGTTCAGGGTGCACCACACGTTGGCCACTTTATCCTCGAACAGGCCGCGTTTCAGCGGAAACAATCGGTGCAGCACTTGCAAAGCGTCCTGTAATTCAAATACAAACGGCAGCCACAAGACGGCGAAAGTTGCCAATACAATCAAAGCCAACTTTGCGAATTTCCCGAGGCCTGTCAGTGCGCTGGCACCCGGTTTCGGAATACAGGCGCTGAGCAAGTAGAGGAAAAACGGAAATGCGTGGTACAGCTCCATCTGTTTGTAGTTGACAGCTAAGGCAAACAGTAAACAAGCACTCAAGTCGTGTTTCATCTGAAGCAACAAGGTGGCGCCAACCATCAGTCCAAGCGACACACAATTATACTGGAAGTGGCCGTGGTCAATCAAAATTAGGCCGGGATACATTAACAGCAGTCCCATCAGCGAGCTCAGCGGTAGTTTCTTGCGCTCGCACTTTATGTGACTCACGATGCTGTAGAGGACCACGAAAGGGATGCAGAACAGCAGATCGGAGAGCAGGACGCTGTAGCGCATAAACAGTTTGTGCTCAGGGGACTCGTAGCCCCTGGATTTCACCAAATCCACGTAACGATTGTCGATCACATTGGCTATCAGGCCGTTCAAGTACATGTGATAAGCTGTTAGTGGTGGATAGTCGAGTCCCCAGTAGTTCAAATCGTTGCTGGTCTCGTTGTGGTGGTACCATTGGTTCATGGGAAGATGCAGCGTTATTTCCATCCAGTGGCGCTGAGCCTCGTAGTCTCCGTACATCGGAGGCTGTTTTTCCCCAGAGTACGGATGCAGAGTGGTGGCCACTCGCAGGAAAACTGAGACTAGGATCACTAAAGTGCAACGTGTCACGTCTTCCGTACTGATTTTCAGCAGAAACATTCTTTGGCTTTGTCTTTTTGTATAATTTAAAGTAGGTTTTGTTTTGTTTAATGGTTTACAGCTGCAACTTCAATGATTTTTACTTTTTTGTACGCGCAAATCGCAAAAGATGATTTCTATTTTGGAGGTTATGTTTTTTTCGAGCGCAGAGCAAAATGCAAAAATGGCTTGGAAATTAAGTGGAAAGTGGAAACTTACCACGTGCACAGCGTCCAGTTGTTCTTTGAGTTTGTTCTCGATGTGCTGGGCACTAATTGACATTGTTTGCAATTGATAAAAACTATTTTTTTTTTTAATTTATTGAATTAGTTGCACCGAATTTTGTATAGTGGTAATATATGCAACCAGAGTAACACTATAGGCAACCCTTGTTACTTAGGATTTTCTTGATTTTATTTTAATTTATTTTATTAGTTTTTGTATTTAAAAATTATCTAAAATTTGATTTTTTTAATTTTACAAATATTTTATAATGGCAAAATAAGAAATTAATTTATTTGATGGAATTTCAATGCAATTTAAATTAATAATTTACTTGCCCTACAGACCAAGATGGCGTCTGTAGGTTTTTATAATTCAAACTGGTATTACAAGTAATGCAATTAAACAAGTTTAATAATTTTTTTCCAGTACTTTAAAATTTTTAATTTTCAAAGAAATAAGTATTTATTGAGTGAAATATAATACTGTATTGATGTGTAATTTTAATTTATATGAAATTGTTCTTAAATGAGATTAAACTATTAATCAAACTGATGGAGTTTACATAGAAATAAATGCAGTTGATATTGTAATTGACCTACAGGTAAAGATGGCGTCTGTAGGTTACAGAAATTCAAACTGCCATTACAACGCATGAAATTTCTAAAAACTTTAGAATTTTTTTTTAAATGTTTTTAAGCATTTAATTTCGAAAACAAATAATTGTTTTTATGTAAAATTTAATGCTTTTCACGAATAAAGAAGTAATTTTCAAATAAATTTTGAAATTTTGCTGTAAACGATTAATTTGTCATTTTGTGATTTTTTAGCAAAATTAAAAAAAAAATTAAGAAAATAAATATAAAAATGCTAAATTTTTGAAATAAAAAACAATTAAAAAATATTTAAAAAAATTTATTCCTTAAAAACATATATATCAATATACAAATTAGAAACAGTTTTACAAAATGCAAATTCCACAAAATAAATGCCTTTTTTGCTTATTTTTTTAAATTTCATTTGGTTCATTCGATACGGTCCTGTCGATTCGTCTCGTTGTACTTGCTCACTTCCTGTTTGAGCAACCGCAGCAGAAGCACCAGCGCCAAGATGTCCGACACGATGAGCATGTAGAAGACGTGATGCCAACCGTAAGAGCTGAGGAAACCGGCCAAAAGGGGTCCGACGGCCGCACCGATGGAACCCGTTCCGTCGATTATGGCCGTCACGGTGGCCAGCGCTTTCGAACTGCCTCTCAGACTGGCATGCGTTCCCAATTCGGTACTGACCGCCGTTGTTATCAGGGCGTAGGGGCCGTTCACCAAGATGCCGACCATTAGCAGCAGTACCATATTGACCGCCAAGCTAAACGTGCAGAAATGTTGGTAGATGAACATCTGAAACATTATTTGCATTTATTAATCTTTTTTTTTTTTTTTTTTTTTCATTTAGAATAATTACAGTAACTTAGAAATTTGATAATCTAATTGAAGAAAATTGTTGCGAAATAAAAAATAAAATTGTAGTGAAAAAACTTATTAATTAATTTCTTTATAAATTAGGTCTCATTAATATTTTATTGCTCCTCAGAGTGAAGTAAAGTAAAGTTATCCATTTTCCACACTTCACTGGAAGTGGAAAAAGGATTACTTTACTTTCAGCTATTCCAAAAAGACTTTTGTAAGTTTTATTGATATTTAATTGCAAAAAAAGTTAATAATAAAGTTAATTTTCATTAAAAACAGATTTTTTTTAATAAATCAGGATTTCTATCATTAAAACCTTTTTAGAATAGCTGAAAGTAAAGTAATCCTTTTTCCACTTTCAGTGTGGTGGAAAAAGAATTACTTTACTTTACTTCACCTTGAGGAACAACAATAAAATAATACTTTCTTTCAT
>JASKGO010007472.1:0-13983 GCA_030556065.1 Holobus sp. GC000080 | reverse complement strand
TTTGTCACAAACTAGAAGAAAATACCTTTCAGAAATGGTTTATTTGATGCTCGTACGAGAAATAGTTCTTGAGATATTTGAGAAATGTTAATTTCTATGTACTTAGATATTAGAAAACATTGTTAATTGTAGGCGTTTTGTTGTTGCCATAGCAACGATCAATATCTAAGTACATAAAAATTAATATTTCTCAAATATTTCCAAACTGGTAATGGTGAAAAAATCAAACTGATATCTTTTATGGTTTCCCCATAACAAATGCCCTAGGATGCAAAAAAAATACCCTGTATAGTTTTGTTGTTAATTAAACATAGTTTTTGCAGTAAGATACTTTTGGTTTTTCTGATATAAAGTAATTTCTTTAAATGGAACCGCAAAAATTTAGGTTTTGATTTATTCGGTTCATTAAATTTCTCATTAATTTTTTACTTGCATTTTCTGAAATTTAAAATCAATTCAAATGTTCAATAAATTGTTTTTGAACTTAAAATTGACGAAGAAATATATAAAAAATGAAAAAATCCTATGCATTACCAATCAAAAATAAAAATTTTGGATTCCTAAATCTCCGGTTTAACCGGAAGTGGTAAAAAATTGAATCACATTCATTGGTTTTCCTGAATTAAACTGTTCTAATCAATCCAGTTTTAAATAAATACGCACTGATAAAATAAAAATAAAGAAATAAATAAAATTAAAATAAATTAAAAAAAAAAAAATAAATAAAATTAAAATAAATTTTAAATAGATAGTTAAAAATGAAAATATTTAATATTTTCAAATCCTAAGTACATTTATCACGAAAATTCCATTAAACTAAACTGCAGCTAAACTATGCAAAATATCGACAAATATTTTGAAACGAAAAGTGAACGTTTCATGTATTATTCATGACAATTTGCTATAGTTCATTACAATTATAATTCGAGCTCTGAGTCTAGTCTAAGTGTGTAAGATACGAACAGAGAGTGTAATTAAGGTCATAATAAATTATTATTTTTGCACTTTTCTGACTTTGTGCTTGAGTCAAACATCAAGTACAAAAAAGCAATTAGGTTTTAGGGTGACACGTTTCGCATTGTGCTTTCCTCAATTGAATTCTCGGCAGGTTTTTTTTTTTTTTTCTTGTTTTTGCTGCGGTATAATACAATGATCGAGACATTCAAAATGAGTCAGACTTTAATTTTAAACGCCCACACGCTTGTTTTATAAGTATAGGGCGCGTCTTTTAACACATTTTCCACACAATTAATTTACATATTTTTTTTTTCTATTTATTTTTCTTTTTTTATTATTATTGCAAATGCTTTTTTTTAATGGTAATAATGCATTTTGTTATTATGTTATTTAATTAATTTTTGAAGTATTAATATTTAATATTTCACCTATACTCTTATTTTTTATTTTAAATGAAACTTATTTACATTTTTAATTAAAAAAAAAATGAAAAATTGAATAACGAAATGCGTTATTAAAATATAAAAAACATTTACAACCAAGAAAATTTTTATGCAATGTTAAATAAATAAATAAATAAAAAAGGTAAAGAAAAAATAATAATTAAAAGTCCTAAAACAATACAGAAATGAAAATAAATAAATTAAGTAAATGCCATGAGAAATTAAAACAACAGCTAAAAACTGAAAACAACTTTTGAATTTGTTGATGAAAATATTGAAAATTAAAATGCTGTCTTTTTAAATATTAACAATTTGATTGAAAAAAATAATTCTTGTTTCTATAAAAGGCACAAATCAATAAAACTTTTCCTTTGTTTTTAATTTAATAATTAAAAATTTAAAACAATTAATAAATCAATTGATAAATGTTATTAATAAATTAATTACTAGTTAATTAAACAATAACTTCAAGTAGAAAAAACAAAAAACTTAGTAATTTTAAGTGAATCCCTTTTGAATTATTAATTTCCGATTTAAATTTGACTAAAAAATTAGCGATTTAATAAGTCCATAGACAAACTATAGTTATTCATTAGTAAAATAAATCAAAATTTTATATTTTATATCAATTTATCAATCAATTTTAAATCAAAATTTATCATTTTTAAGACATAAAAAAGTTTAAAATTAATTTTTAATTTATTGCATTAGATTCAATTAAAAAATAACTATTAAAAACAATTCTAACTTATTTCTTATGTTAAATAGTTTCCCCCAAAATAATAAAATAAAGGCGGAAAGACCGTTGGTCGTTAGCCAATAAAAAATAAATTAATAAAGTCATAGATTTTCAAATTTTCAGTTTTTTTTTTCGGGATAATTCAATAATGTTAATAATAGTAATAATAATAATAATAATGCAAACAGGAAACATTTTTATTTCATTTAACTAATATAACTGTAATTAAATAAGAAACAAAAAAAAGAAAATTTATTGATTTTAATTTAAAAAAAAAGAACTATGAGACATTGATAAAACTAAAAGTTCAAAAAGTCTGAACAAAAATATGCAATTTGCAATGTTTGTAATAATTAAAATTATTACCATTATTATTATTATTATTAAATTATATATATTGTTTACAGAGTCAAAGTACATGCAAAATGATTATTATTCATCAACCGTCATCGATTTAAATATTAGCAAGACACTGTAGAACTGTAGACTTTGACTTCACTTGTGCAAAAAGTTTGTGCAAATAAAACTCCACTCAAAATAATTTAAAATAAATCCATTAAATCCAATAACAAAAATTAAATGTATTTTAACTATCCTTAAATATCCTTATCTTTAAAATAATAAAATAAAAGTACTTGAAAATAAAATTTTAAATTAAAGATGTTTTTTTAATTAAATATATCTGTATAATATTTAATTGATAATGTCAATTTCATTTTGTGCAGCATGGAAATAAATATAAATAATTTATGAATAAATATAAATATAAATTATTATACTTTGGAATAGAAGAAATTTCCTAAAAGAAATTAAAAATTACTGAAAAACAATAAATTTAATAATTAAATTCAATAATTCCGTAAAATTAAAAAATAATAAATTTTTGTTGCCCATAGCTTTATGTATTAGGTAAGTTTTAATTCGAAAAAATCAAAAATTCGAAAAATTACAATCTGATGATTAGAAGAAATTACCTAAATGAAGTTTTAAATAATTAAAAAAATATTATTTTCCGTTAAAAAAAAATGAAAAAACATTAACATTTTGTTGTTTATAACTCTTTGTAATAAATTTTAATAATTTGAGTTTCAACAAATTTAAATTACAACTTTTTTTTCTTTATATAATTTAAAAAAACCTTTTAATTTTATTTTATATTTTTAGTTGTTTAAAAAAAAATGCCAATAAAAATAGTTTTTTTTTATATTTATATTTATCACTTCATTATTTACAGTAATAGATTATGATTTAAATTTAAATGAGTGAAAATTTATAAATCAAATGTTAAAAACGGTTATGAAAAAACTCATAATCTAAAATAATCAACAAATTTCAAATACATTTATTGAAAATTAATAAATAAAATTAACTCCCTAATTTTGATTATAATATAAAAAAAGTTATGTAAAATTCAAGCTACAAAAAAACGAAGCAAATTATTATAATTTCACAAAAAAAAGAACGGAAGTAGTTGTTGAAGAACAATTAATTAGGTGATTATTAAGAATTGCGTAAACAGTATAAAATAAAGCTAAAAACAAGAAGCGAAAAAACTGAACAGAAAACCACTGCTTACTATACATATCTAATATCTACAACACTCAATGAATTACGAAATTACCGGATATCGAAATATCGCGCCTATGAAAATGAAATATTTGCGTTTGCATTTACGTGACCATTTTACCAAATATAAAAATACCAACTTAAGTCATCGACTTTTCCATACTATTATTATTATTATTTTCATTTAATAAGAAAACAAGTATCATTGAAAAAACTACATGGTGCATGTATAAAAATAGCTGCAATTTTTGCATAACTGTATATTTACTCTTATGGTGCTTAGCTTATGGCTTAGAGTCATAGACATGCAACAAGAATGAAAACCAAACGTGACAAATTGTCTAACAAGTACATTGTTATTATTATAGTACTGTGTGTCAAGGAATTGTTTTAGTTTTATTACGTTTATTTCAATTGGTTTTGTAATATTTAAAGTTGAAAATTTTTTGCATTTAAGATTTATTTAATTGATTTTTTTTCTTTTAATTTTTATTTCCGGTTTTACTAGAGATTACTAACAATTTTTGATTTTTAAAGAAAATGTCTAAAATACACAGGAAATATGATTTAAGTGATTTCAAATTGTAATTCGTAAATGAATTTTTAAGATAAATTCAAAATTCTTCAAATTATAATATTAATAATAAGTTATAATAACTAAAAATAAAAAAATGAAAAATACTTAAAAATGGGTGTAGAATTTACAATAACAAAGTTATTATTATCAAATTATTGTCAAAAATAAAGAGTCCTTCAATTTTTAGAAATATTTTTTTGCAATATTTGTTAACTATAATTTGATAATAATAACTTTGGTATTTTTAATTCCGCACTCATCTTTTTGTAACTTTTTTCTGAACTTTTAGAAAAATTAATATATTTTTCCTTCAGTTTATTTAACGTTTAATCATTGACTAATAAGTTCTTAGTCAATCATTTAATCTTAAATGCAGTTATCGTTTAAAATTCAATTACTTTAAGTTTAAATTTAAAACTTGTCTTTTTTATTTTAATTGAAACGCAATAAATATTTTTAATCCATTCTCTTCCTGCTTTAAAAACTTTTATTTTTAAATAGGGACACCTCTGTTCTTTTTAAACATTTAAATTTTTGAAAATAACGGAAAAATCATCAGAAACTTTTTCTTATTCGTTATTTGCAATTGAAATAATGCCAGAGATTTTTTCAGAAGGATTTTTTTTTATAATTTTGATAATTAATAAGAATTAATTATATTAAAAATAAATATTGAAAAACTTGAAAAATCAAATCATTTTTTCGGATTTGTTTTCCTTAAACTGAACAAAGAATCTCCTTCATTGGATTAAATATCATTTTTTAATATTCTCTTTAGTCACTGAAGATGATATAATTTATAATACAAAGAAAACCGAACTAATTGTCAATGAATAAATGAATAATCAAAGCTTCATTGATGATTTAATTAATTACTTTGTAATCAGACTTTCGACGATCTATAATAATTGTAATTAATTATATATTTTTGCACTTTTAATCTATCTGAAACTAAATGAAAAATATTTAGAAAATTTCCCCTCGTTGTTAGAAATTAATTATGTCAGAAACCGTTTAATTATAAAGATAATTTTTATCATAATTTTGATAATTATTAAAAATTAGAGAAAAATTAAACATTCTATTGAAAAATCGAATGTTTCTTTTTAGGATTTTAGGATTTGTCTTAATTTTATCTGAAAAGAGATTCTGCTTCTTTGGTTTAAATATTACTTTTTAATTTTCTCTTTAGTCACTGAAGATGATTTAATACAAAAAAGGCCTAAGTAATTGTCAATGAAAATCAAAGGTTCATTGATAATTGATAATTTAATTATTTAATAATGGGACTTTTGATTAAATATAAAAAAAAATTGTACTTTAATCTACAATAATGTCAACAAAATTACCAGGAAGAAAAGTCAAGCAAAACTAAGAAATTAAAACCTCATCAAGTTTTTTTTTTTTCAAAAATGCAATTTCCATTGTTCATTAATTATTAGGAATTAAAATAAAATTTTGTCCTATTAAATTTTACTATAAAAAGACTTTAAATTCAATAATTTGCTTGAATAAATTTTTTTATTACTTTTAAACGATTATAAATATCATTAAAGAAATTAAACTTTTTACTAAAAACAATAAAAAAAGTATCAAAGAAATTGAAAAATTAAATTTGAAATAAAATCCAATTAATTAATTATCTTTATCATCACTTACATTTTATTTTTTAATTTTAAAGTAGACAATGATTTTATTTAACTCTGTATGTAAAAATATTACAAAGAAATATCAGGTCAATGGACTTCTTATCAATGGAATTCTATTTTTGCAACTGGGCCACTAGTTAATCAGTCAATAAATTACCTAGTTACAAATTGGGAAATTTTTAAAATTTAAATTAGCTTTTTAAGTAAATTTAAAGTTAGTATTTGGAATTAATAAGAATTTTCTCACGGTGTTAAATGGTATTTCCTGTGGAATTCGTTTGTTTTATGTTTCCATCACGTTTGCATTAATTTTTTACTAATTGTTGCATAAAAAGTAATGTCTTTTTTACAGTTTTTTTGTTTTGTTTATTATTTAATTTCAACTAAAATTTATTTGCAAATTGAGTTTAAGATTTAATCAACTATTAATAATAAATATTATTTGCATTTTTTCACAATCTTTATGACTAAATTTTTGATACTTTTTAAATATTTTAAATTTCCCTCCAAAATGTCAATGTCATTGCAAGTTCCGGCGAAACCGGTTAAACAGGAAACGATACCGATTGTTGATTTTCAAATAGTTTACGATTGTAAAACTGATTTTACTGAAAGATCAAATGTTAAAATTTAATTGTGGGTAGCCGAGATAGCTTTTAAAATACTTTTTTCATATTTTTAAATTTAATTATCTATAAATTTATAATTTTTCTTTATATTTTCACTAAAAACAGGGAAAAAAAGTTTGCAAAAATCGATAGCCGTTACAAGAATTGTCGCTGAAGTACCTTGAAATACCAGCCGGTGATTGCAAAGCAAACCAAAACAAAACTCGAGGACTTTAAGCAAAAGAATGCAAAGTACCTATAAGACAGAGGTCAACAGTCGAGGCGGAATGGGGACCGATAAGATTAAGAGCTTCCTCAAATTAAGGAAATTACTGAAACATTGTGTCAAACCTCCGCAACAAATGAAATTCATTCAAGTGAGTATACGGAAAAACTAAACAAATGCGACCTTCATTGTTAATTTACAGAGACTTTTATACTACATTGCCACTGGCAGAGTCTATACTCACATTGAATGACTCCTCCTAATTAGGATCCAATTAAGTTTCTTCGGTTAAATGAAATACAATTAGTAAAAATTTCACTGCTTTATTTATACACTTTCTTCTTCTTCTTCTTCTTCTTCTTCAGCTGTTATTCTTGATATCTTCTTGTTCTTGCGCTATGCGCACGGTAGCTTCTAATCAACAGAAAAGCAAAGAGTGCGATGCGAAAGAATGTGCGCACTCTTCGAGCGCCGATTCGCGACTGACTCAGCCGCTTATGACTAAGCAAGGACAATGTGTAAGACTGAATAAGAAGAAAGTCAACTGACTTAAATGGTGCACACACATACACACTGACACATACAAATAAGACATGCGGTTTCTTTGTTTCTTAAGGACTTAACACATGCGCATTCATTGCAAATTCAGCTGTTTGTTTTTTTTTTGAATTTTTGTTGTCAAAAAAAGTGCGCCAAATTCAAATTTAAAGATCGCAAATTATTCATTATTTATTCAGCAGCAATAAAAAACACAAATAAAGTGCATAATTTCGCGTAATCGGAACTTTCTTATCAGTTTGCTTCTATGCATGCAATGTAATGTTTCCTTGTAATGCGCTTGTTTGATTTCTTACTCGTTACATTTTTTTTGCAATTGCCATGGAAATCGAGTTTTTGTTGTCTTCGGCGAAAACAATGCAAGGCATTTGTTTCATTTCATTTCAATTTTTTTTTTGTATTAAACAAATCGATAAGTGTTCACTTCATTTTTATTCTCCATTGTTTTCAACATGAGTCTTTTTCTGTTTTGTTTTTTGTTTCGAATTTTGTTTCCCTCTAGTAAATTCGTGATTCAGGTAAATTGCTTTGCTTCTTTCTTTGTCGTTTCCTTTCGATTTGTTTGCTTTCCAAAATTATCTCACGTTGTTAAACTAGTCGACGGTATTTCTTGCGGAATTCGTTTGTTTTATGTTTCCATCACGTTGGCATTGATTTTTTGTTTTGTTTTTGTTTTTACTAATTGTTACATAAAAAGTAATGTTCGTTATTTTTGTTTTTAGTTTTAATTTTTTTTTTTTTTAACTGTTATTTACTAGCAAATTGTGTTTAGAATGTAATCAGTTAATAATAGTAAATATTATTTATTTTTTTATGGCAATCTTTATGAGAAAATTTACACTTTTGAAAAGAAATTAAAAATTTAAAATAAGTGTTTTAAATTTCCCTCCGAATTGTCAAGTGCTATCTTTACAAGTTCCGGTTAAACAGGAAATTATCCTAAATTTTGATTTTCAAATGGTTTTGGATTTTAAGAAATTTTACTTACACAACTAATGGATTAAAAGATATTTCACATGAAGTTTGTAAAAATTTTTTTTTAATCAGCTCACCTTCATGAAAAAAAAAATATTTAGTTTTGTTCCAGTCACTGTAACTTCAACAGTTTTAAAAATAGAGATTCAGTTTATGGACCAAAATGTGCAGAATTTAACCACCTACTTATATCCGATTACAAAAATCGGATATATGTCCTGGTTCCTGAATTATCCAGAAAAAACAATCATCGAGTTCTTATTTATTCTAAGAAAATTATTTGGCAAAGAATAAATTTTGATTATTAATTCCAAGAAAACTATTTGAGATAGAAATAATTAAATTATTGTTCCAAAGGGATATTTTAAATTACTTTAAAATTAATCTTAATAATCAATCAAATTTTCAATTGCTTGCTTGATTTTAAAGAAAAAAAAATTTTGTTTAATGGTAACCATAGTTTGATATTAAAAGGATACAAAAAAGGTGGCAAAAAAGTTAAAATTTTGTTAATCAGTGGTATTATAGAATCCTTTGCTTTGTTTATTAAAACAAAATTTTGATTATTCATTTGTCAATTAAATAAAAATTGTTAAACTTTCAAAATATTATTTGTGCTTGTATTATTCACAAATATTGTTGTACTTACACGAAAAGAAAAACGCAAAAAACAATCGAAAGAAAGTGCAAACAAGCAAATAAAATAAATCGAACTTTGATTTAATGCTTAATGCTCAGGCAACATTTTTATTTGCTTCTAGTAGAATAAACAAAAAAGAAATAACAATTCAATTTGTTTCTGCTGCAAATAAATTAAAAGTTGAAATTAATAAGTATCCACTTTCTTTTTTGTTTTTGTTCTATTGTGCGACCGATTTGAATTAATTAACACCAACTTTTTGTAGCCACATTAATAATTTATCGATTTGCAGAAGCTAAATGTATTTTTTTTCGCCAAAACAAAATAAAAAAATGAATCCAAAGAAAGTGTAAGGAATACGAATAGCTAATATGTCCAAAAGTAAGTAATAAAAGAGAATGGTAAATGGTAACAGCGACCCACAAAAGGATTACCGTTGCTAATTACAGTTTGTAATTAATCTCCTCTTTCCTTGTGTGACACAAGATACAGAAAAAAAATGTAAAGATATTAAAGCCGTTAATTGCGCTAAACACAAAAAGAGATAAGAACTTACTTAATTTACGAGTAATACGTTCAGTGCTCGTTTTATCTTTGTGGAATTTTAATTAACAACTATTGTAAACAAAACTCTGATAAATTATTATTAATGACGGATCATTCAATGCAATATGATTTTTGCATGGAGTTTTTTTAAGTTTATGCCTTTTATTATTTTATTAATAATTATCAACTAATTTCATCTTATTTATTGAAAAGTTATTAAATAATTTATTTGAAAGTAGAATAGTTGAGTAGTGTAAGAGATTTTTACATTGTTTATAAGCTATTTAATTAAAAGCAATTTAATTGACTCATAGGAAAGAGGAAACTTTAAAATTGAAAAGTGGTGACCTCTATGAATTTTTGATCGATGTAGAAAAAGGAAAACATTTTAGTACTTCAGAGTCCTTGTGATTTTCCACAAGAAAAACAAACCAAAATCGAACAATTGCCACTTTATGTAACTATTAACCCAATTTTAATTAAACTATTTACCTAAATTCAACTAAAACAGTGAAAAACAACTTACATTTACTTAAAAAAAAATGTTTGCTTTTAGACATTTAGTGAATCAGCCAACTTACTTGGAAAAATCGTTAAAAATCTGCAAATATTTATCCACAATGTCCTTGCCAAAAGTCTATGTAACAAGAGAAATAAACAAAGAAGCATTAGAATCACTTAAAACCCGGTAATTCAAATTGTTTTTAAATTTAAACATTCTTCAAATTTATCATAACCTCAAATAAAAACTTGGAAAAACTTTAAGAGCAATTAAAACCGATATAAATTGCAGATGTGAGGTATCAATATGGAAAGGAAACGGACCGGTTCCTCGCGAAGAACTACTAAAAAACATTCCTGGAAAACAAGCTCTCTTCTGCATGTTGACCGACAAAATAGATGAACAAATTTTGCAAGCAGCAAAAGATCTCAAAGTAATCGCAACAATGTCCGTCGGCTATGACCATTTAGACGTGGCAGCCATCCAGAAACAAAACATCAAAATAGGATACACGCCAAACATTTTAACGGCTGCCACTGCGGAATTAACGGTGGCCCTTCTGTTGGCAACCAGCAGACGTCTTTTCGAGTCGAGCCAAGCGGCGCGCGATGGAAAATGGGCTGCCTGGTCTCCGTTTTGGATGTGCGGCCCCGGCCTAGCGAATTCCACCGTGGGAATTGTGGGTTTTGGCCGCATTGGCCAAGAAGTGGCTTCGATATTGAAGTCCTTTAAGCCCAAAGAGATTCTTTTTCAAAACCGTTCGCCAAAAAGCAAGGAAGCGGAAACAATAGGAGCCACACAGGTTGCTTTTGATGAACTTTTACAACGTTCGGATTTCGTTATAGCAACCTGTGCTTATACGCCAGAAACTAAGCATTTGTTTAATGACGCGGCTTTCTCGAAAATGAAGAAAACAAGCGTCTTTGTTAATACTAGCAGGGGAGCCCTTGTGGACCAGGAAGCATTGATTAGGGCCTTGCAAAGCGGTACAATTTGGGCTGCAGGATTAGACGTGATGACTCCGGAGCCTTTGCCCACCGATAGTGAACTTTTCAAATTGAATTGCGTCGTTTTGCCGCATATTGGAAGCGCTGCAATTGAAACTAGGAACGCCATGGCTCAAATGACCGTTGAAAATATTTTTAATGCTTTGGATGACAAACCAATGCCAGGGAGGCTTATTGTTTAAGAAAATTTTGTTTTTTTTATATAGTTAATACTATTAATAGTTAATAATGTGTTTTTTTAAATAATTTTAAATATTATTTTATCAATTTTTAGCAAAATGACTTAGGCAACTAACTCAGCATGTTTGTAAAGGTTATGCTATTGCTAGCAAAAAGTAAACAGCATTTTGTAAAAAATAATTAAAAATTAGTTTAAAAACTTGCATATAATCTACAAAAATGTGTGAAGTGGTTAAAGAATTAAGAGAGAAATCCAAAAAACGTAAACTTCTCCTAGCACAAATGGTAATTTCACAAAAAAATTTAATTCCTAACTAAAAAAGAAAATTGTATTTCAGTTAGGAGTTTCCGATGTAGACCAATTAAGAGAAGCTTTGGGCACAAATACCGAACATATGAAAACCTCAACTTCCACTGATCATAGCACACCGCCGGTAAACAAAACGAAACCCCAGAAAGGACTAAAAGAGAAGAATTCCGATGAGCTAGTATACAGAGACTCTTCCACTTTCCTTAAAGTAATACTAATTGCAATTGCAAATACCATTGAAATTTGTTTGTGTTCTAATGTTGGAAATCATAGGGAACTCAATCTTCCAATCCTCACAATGATTACTGCCAGCACTTTGTGGACACTGGCCAAAGACCGCAGAACTTTATTCGCGACGTGGGTCTGGCAGACCGCTTCGAAGAGTACCCGAAATTGCGCGAACTGATAAAACTCAAAGACGACCTCATAGCACAAACGGCAACTCCACCGATGTACTTGAAATGCGACCTGCAGAACTACGAGTTGAAAAATATAAACTGCAAATTCGACGTGATACTTATCGAGCCCCCTTTGGAGGAGTACCAGCGCACGATGGGCGTCACAAATATGCAGTTCTGGAGCTGGGACCAAATCATGAATTTAGATATCGGCGAAGTGGCCGCTCAGCGCAGTTTTGTGTTCCTTTGGTGCGGCAGTTCCGAGGGCTTGGACATGGGACGCGTCTGTTTGCGAAAATGGGGCTTCCGCAGGTATTTTTCTTCAATTATTATCATTAAAATAAATATTTAATTAAGAAAAACGAGAAATTTTTTTGAAAAATGTTGATTTCAGATGCGAAGACATTTGTTGGATTCGAACGAATATAAAGAACCCGGGACACTCGAAGAACCTAGAAGCAAAGGCCGTTTTTCAGCGCACTAAAGAGCACTGCTTGATGGGCATCAAAGGCACGGTGCGGCGTTCCACCGACGGCGACTTCATCCACGCCAACGTCGACATCGATTTAATCATTTCCGAGGAGACCGAATACGGCAGCGTCGAGAAACCGGTGGAGATCTTCCACATAATCGAGCACTTTTGTCTCGGCAGAAGACGCCTGCATGTTTTCGGACGCGACAGCACAATCCGACCCGGCTGGTTGACCGTCGGACCCGAACTGACCAACACCAATTTCAATTCGGACCTGTACGCCGGATACTTCACGCCGTCCACCTTGACCACCGGCTGCACGGAGCGCATCGAAGCGCTGCGGCCGAAGAGTCCGCCGCCGAAGGGCAAGGGCAATGCCAGCGGCAGAGGAAGAGGGTCGTATGCACGCGGCGGCAGAGGCAGAGCGCGTTAAGACACTTTCTTTTTAAATTAACGAAAACTTAAATAAAAAATAAATAAAAATAAAAAAAACGACGCCATGTTCTCCGTACAATTATTGCAATAATTAATTATACTTGAGAGTATCTGTATCTGTTTGTTTGTTTGTTTGTGTTTTTGAGGAGCGGTAACTCTGCGAATGTCGTGGTTTTAAAAACAGAGTAAAATTATCAACTAAATATAGTAGGTATATACATTATTTGTATGTGGGTTTAAGTGGGAAGATTACTTGAATTCCTGCGAGTAAATTTTCTTCAGGATTTTGTCCACCTGAATGTCCCTCGTGATTGCCTGCAGGTTCTCTTCCAGTAGAATATCGGAAATCCTGTAAAAATTCATTTGTTTGTATTACCTTTTTCATGTTTTTTTTTTTTTTTTTTTGTAAATTTATTTAACTCGGATCACTTTCTTTTTGTAATTTATTTAGTTCTGACTGAGTAAATAATGATTTTTCTTTTTAAATATATTAAGGGCAATTATATTTTATATATAAGTTATTTATTAAGTATTTTTTGCTGAAAAGATGTAATTAAACATATCCAATTAATTAAAATCACTCTTTTTGTTGAATAAATTAAAAATAAAACAATTTTACGGTTTATTTATATTGTTAAACTACCTTCATTAAATAAACAATCTGTAGAATGATGCAAATTAATGGTTTATTAATCACGGTTAATATGTTGTTATTATTTTTGTTGTTGATGATTTTGCTTTAAAATAAAATTAAATTTTTAATGTAAAGGTTGTTTTTTTTTCTAATTTTCTAATTAGGTGGTCACTTTTATTCTTTTTCAGAATCTTTTTAAGTAACTTGTATTAAAAAGTTTTAAAATTCACAAGGTGTCAATTTTTCATCAATTCTAAAAAAGTCAATTAAGATGTATTGTATTTAAAATGAAAAAGTTGTTTATATTTTCCGAAAAACTGGTGAAAAAGAATAAACTGACAAAAATAAATATTTTTGTTTAATCTGGATGGAATTTTATCAAAATACTGAGGAGAAGTATTAAATTGTTTTAAGATTGTATCGCTTATTCTGTTATACCGGAAATCGTTCCCAAAGTCAATGTTTTAAAGAGCAGCTTAATTATTTTATTTATTTTAATTAATAACTCTCTTTCGAGAATTGTTTTTGACCCAATTTTTATTTGTTGTAAAATTTTTGACT
>JASKGO010007465.1:0-24852 GCA_030556065.1 Holobus sp. GC000080 | reverse complement strand
CGACTCCGTACAAGATCTGCGGTTAACAATCCTTGAAAACGGACCCTAACCCCCGGCACGTCCTCCGTAGCGGCTACACCTGGCCATTTAACATCAAAATGGAGGAAGAAAGGCCACAAGGCTTATTTTGCGCCGCGATTTGGATAATATTAAAAAAGAAACACATAAGTAGAAATGTTTTAAATTAATATAAACAGTTCTGTGGCATTTTTTCAAATTTAGGTTTTGTTTTATTTTCATTTTGAGATTAATTTTAAATAAAATTTCAATTTTAAATGCAATAAATTAAAAGTAACTTATTATTAATTCAGAAATATTACTTCAATTTAAATTATACAAATTAATTTAGATGATAATCTCATAAGTGTAAAAAAATAATCGAATTTTATCTAAAAAATAATCTCAGATTCCATCAACTACTAGTACGTGACTATTTAGGAATAGAAAGATATTTTTTAATTGAAAGATAAAACGAGATTTAGACAAAATTGAAAGAAAAAATTTTCAATTTATTTAATATTCGGTATTTAATAGAGCAGACTGTACAATCTGTAACAAAAAGTGTATGATTAAGAAGAGCATTTTTATTGTTTTAATCGGTCACTTATATTTCCGCTTGTATCAGTTGGGAAGATAGACGTCTACAACGAACATCGCATACATCGCATAATTAACAAAAGTTGGAATCACTGAACTTGGTGACAATTCGCAAAGATGCAACGGTCATTTAAAGTGCTTGTTGTGTCCTTTGCAAGCTGCTTCTTCTTCCAAAGTGTTTTGTTAGAAGGTAACAATTTAATATTTTTAATAATTCGATTTTTACTATAATTAATCTAAATTAAAATTTGATTAGTTTGCTCATACTTTTTTTTACAACAATTGAATTTTCTTTAACTGAAATTTTATAAATAAATTATAATCAAAATCAAACAGCTAATAAAATTCTGCGTTTTGTAATTGATTTTTTAGGATGCTCAGTAGATAGAACGGATTTAGAGGGAATCTTAAGTGGACTTTCCTACGTAAGTCCTTCTTTAGTGGATGATTCATTTATTGGACCTGTAGACTTTATCAATTCTTCCGGAGTTAAAGGTACAATTTATAATGAAGATTGAAATTATAAATCAAATATGTTTGCTTTACAACTTAAGATGTGAAATTTCAAAATGGAACTTACCTAAGCGTTGAACTTCTTTCTAATGGTACTATTAAAGTGTCCACAAACGACAACTTCAAGGACTACGAACATTTAGAGATTGGCACCCGTATCAAAGATGTTCTAGAAATCAAATGCGAAGGAGAAACATTTAAAAAGGTTTTCAGCTTATACTCAAAAATAATTATTATTACAAATTTTGAATTTCATGTAGGAATTTGTTCAACCGATTAATGACATCAACAATCACTCTCCAGAATTTAATAGAAAAGAATATAAATTTGTATTTTACGGTCAACTACCTAGTGATTTCGATATGACCAGCCTCATAGAAATTTCAGCATCAGACAGTGATTGTTCAGCTCCGAATCTTCGTTTTTCTATGGAAGATAAAGCCGATCCTAAAAATCAACATTTGGAAATCTATAATTATTACAAGGAAGGCAAAACCAGTTATCCAAAACTAAAAACCAAACAAAAAATTATTCCCCCGTTTAAAGCGGAGTATTATTTGACAGTAATGGTACTTTTTTGCAATTTTAATTGAATATTTTTTTTAATTTCTTCAATTCAGGATTATTATTTTGGTACTGGAAAATCAACAAATGCAACTTTGCTATTCGAAGTACTGAATTCCGACGAAGATATTGAATTTGAAAGTGACACTTATTTAGGATTCGTAGGAGAGATGACTCTTGATATTAATTTTGAACAGGATATTAAACTTAAAAACGGCATTGACAAAGAAGCGAAAGTTGAAATTGAGGAGAGCGGTATAATTGACATAAGAAAAAAAAATCAACATTCAACATTTTTGTTTTAAGCTTATTCTAAATATTTCGATGTAAAAATCGATCTTCAAAACGGCATGATCCGAGTGAAACTGAATGATTTTTTGCCTGAAGTTCCTCAATTACGTTCTGCTTCAAAAATTCAGTTGAAATTGAAAGCAAAATGGAGGAACATTGAAGCCGAAACCAATCTTATAATAAGAGCAGAAAAAGAAATTGGAAAACTCTGCGAAGTGCCTGGTTTTGATTTATCGTCGGGTTATTACATGAGCCGCAGTGACGTTGAAGATGTCTTTGTAGGAAGAATTTTGACTATCGAAAATACTTTAAACGTAGCAAGTAAATATACTTTTTTGTTTTAAATATCTACATTTATTCTTTTTAATAATTTCTCAAAATTTATTAATACTTGTAGATATGAAATGTTCTCAAAGTAAATACCTTAAGTGCTTCTTTGATAAAGATAACAACCGTTTTATAATGGAGACCACGGAAGAGTTCAAAACTTCCTACGAAATTGAAGAGAACGAAAATATTGTCACAACAAGTGTTTCAGTAGAATGTCCTTATGGGGAATATGAAATTGTAGGATAAAGTTTAGTTTCATTGTAACTTAAATTTTGCCAACAGGGCATTTTTTTTCTTTTAGGAATTTCATCAAAGGATTAAAGATACCAATAACCATGCTCCAGAATTTCTAAAAGATGAATACACTTTTCTATTTTACAATGAAATTCCCAAAAGTTTTGATATGACTTCAATGAACGTGATTTCAGCCAGAGATTATGACATCGGTACTCATTATTGTGACTTTGAATTGGACCAAGAAGGATCAAAATATTTCGAAGCTTCCTATGTCAGTTCCGTAAAGGATAAAATTTGCTCTTCTATTTTAACCCCGAAGAAAGTTTTAGTGGCGCCTTTTAATTCCACATTTACATTCACTGTTTCTGTAAGTAACTCTTTTTATTAACATTTTCTATTATAAATTATTGTAATTTAAGGACAAAGGAAGTCCACCAAAAAAAGATGAAACAACTATTAAAATTAATTTAGTAACTGACAAAGGGCAAATTTTCCAATTTACAAAAAAGGAGTACAAATTTTTCCTCCAAGAAGAAAATATGACGTTTTATACTGAAAAAGAAGAAGCCTTTATTGAAATGGAAAACGGATTCGATAGAACAGCAGTCTTTGAAATTGCTTCTCCTGGTAATTTTGAACATTTTGATTTTTGAGTAATAATCAAGTATGACTATAATAATAAAATTGATTTTGCAGAATTGTCTAAAGTAGTTGGCATTAAAGTTAATATACTAAATAAAAAATTGGAACTGTACTTTTTGGATATTCCCAAGGCTCAAGAAATGTTTAAGGAAAGTGTCAAATCGGTTGTAATACCTATAAAGGCTACATGGAAAGGCTTCACTGCTATAACAAATGTTAAAATTTTGAGAAGTTCTGATTTGAATTCAAATGAAGGAAACAGTAATTCAAATTTTGCAAAAAATATGGATGGATTTAGTACTTACATTTTGGTTTCAACTATTGGCATTACCTGCAGTTTTGCCATAACTGGAGTTTTGCTCTTGGTTTTAATTTACTTAGTTAAAAAACAGTTGATTAGACCTCAAATTGTTACCGAACAACGAGTAAATTATTTCACAGAAAAAGTTTAAACATTTTTAAATAATTGCTGTGTAAATTGTTTTATTATAACAATGTACAATGCTTCAACATTATTAATAAACTTATTTTAATTTTATGTTATTGTTTTTACTGTAAAACTTAATGAATTAGACAATTTTTCATTATTGTGGTTTTTTGTACAGATTAATTTTGAGCATAAACTATTAAAAATATTACTTGAATGAAAAAATCCTAAAATCAAGTTGGTTTTAATCAAATTATGTCTGCTCTAATTACTAATTAGTACAAAAAAGGAAGTAAATCCAAATGATAATTAAGCTATACAATCACAAAATAAAAATTCTTTAATTTTTTTTTAAATAAATTATTTTATTGAAAAATATTTTTTTTTAGATTTGTTAACATATTTATTATATTTAAGAGTTTTAATAAGTAATTTTGAAATAATTTATACTGATTTTTTTCAATCAAAATTTCACAATTAATGGATATTTGCATTTTACAGTGAGTCATTATAAATTTTAACGATATTTTTATTTTTTCGAAATTATAATAATAAAAGATTACCTTTCAGTTTTACGCTATCAATCCATTGTCCTAATGAAATCAAATAGGTACAATAATCAATATTATATTGCGAGCAGATAAGTATTTGTAGGGACCGTCCAAAGTATTAAACTGCCACTTGTAGAGAATTTTTTAGTAATTATTTCATGGACTCGTGCTGAACATCTAAAAAAGCCATTAAAAATAAAACAATGCGTATTTTGCATTTGTTGGTTTTCTTAGCAGCAAATTTAGCAATCATAAGTGCAGAAGATGGTATATAAAAATTTTAAAATTTTTCATTTTAAAATAATTTATTATTTCTGAACCAAAAATAAAAAATAAATTTTATAGAAACTACAAAATGCGAAATTGAGAACATAAATTTCGATCTACACGAATACTTGGATTATACTAATGCATTCAAAGTTAATGATACTGAATCTACTATTGTTGAACAGCTTAAATCCAAAGGATTAAAAGGTAAGGATTAATTAATATAATAAAAACATATAAAAATAGTTATTTCATGTTATAGAAGTGGCTTTTAATGAAACTGAATATTTGGAAGCAAATTTAGAAGGCGATGTTATTAAAATTAAAACAACGGACAAATTTGCTAAAGACTTTGATATAACGGAAACAGTTGATTACATCACTGATAAATTGATTGTAACGTGCAAAGATGGTAAAAAGCATGCAATAGTAAGTATAACGAAAATAATTATTTTATTTTACAAATAATTTGTTTCTCTCTTAAAGAAATACAAGCAACGTGTTGAAGATATTAACAATCATATCCCTGAATTCAACGAAAAAGAATATTTCTTTGAATACGAAGGACCTCTGCCAAATTTTTTTAAATTAACCAACTTTATTGAAATATCAGCTACTGATTTAGATTGTACCGATAATTATTTGGAGTACAAATTAGAAGCAAGCAACTCTGAAGATGATGATTTATTATCCATAACAACAGATAAAATAGAAGGCAAAAGAAATATTGCTGTTGTTGAAACCAGAAGTACAATTTTCAAATCAATGGATACAACAATTACAATTTCAGTGAAATTGCATTTCATTTTTAATTAACTTATTTGTGATTAGTTAACTTTTCTAGGATCGCAGAGGTAAAAATGTAAAGGCTACTTTACATTTAAAAATTTCCATTCCGAAGGACCTGGTGAAATTCAGTGAAGAGTCATACAATGGTTCAGTAGCTTTGGAAAAGAATTCAGAAGTGAAATTTTCAACAGAAATTGCATTGGAAAATGGGTTAGATTCATCAACGAACGTGGAAATTCTGAAAACTAATGGTAAGAAATAAGTTAATTGTCTTTAACGAAGAAACTTTTATAAGTATGTTTTTTTAAGAATATTCTGAATATTTCTTTGCGGAAACTGATATGGTCAATAACAGAATTAAGATTGGATTGAAGAAAAGTCTGCCAATTGTTCCCACTTACAATTCAGTGAGCGAAATCAAAATAACTCTACAAGCAAATTGGAAAAACATCGAAGCTCAAACTGAACTTCTTATAACACCCGAAACTGAAGTTGCTTGGCTTTGCAAAGTTCCAGGAATTGATTTGCAATCAAATTATTACCTGAGTTATGATTATATTGACGATACATTTTTGGGAGAAGTGTTGATCATTGAAAGCACATTACATGTTGAAGGTTCTTTGTTAGATTTTAACAAAATACGAAATTTAAATAATTTATTTTAGATATCACTTGCCCTGATGACGATTACCTTCAATGCATTTTCGACAAAGACGCAAACAAATTTATTATAAAAACTACAGATGCGTTTAAGAACAGTTATGAAGAAAAGGAATCGGCCAATGTTCTCAAAATTAACTTCACTGTCAATTGTCCCTATAACAACAATCATACAATAGTATGCTTTAACTTCCAAAACTCAGCAGTTATAAAGAAATTAATGTTTTTATTTTTATGATAGGAATTTCGTCAACTCATTAGGGATACTAACAACCACAGTCCAGAATTTTTAGAAGATAATTATTCTTTTATCTTTTACAATGAAGTACCATCTGGATTTGCTTTGACTAATTTCCAAAAAATATCAGTAAAAGATGTTGATATCAGTAATAGTTATTGTCATGGTTCATTGGACGAAAATGGTGAGAAATATTTCGACGTTGATTTTGGTTATTTCCATGAAAAAATATGTAGTAGTGGTTTAAAATTAAATAGACAATCAACATTAAGTGCTCCTTTTGATGAAACTTTTACTTTAACAGTTGATGTAAGTAATTTCAAACTTTAAAAACGTTACTTTAATAATAAACTTTAGGATATGGGAAATCCAAGCAAAAATATTTCCACAACTCTTAGAATAATTGTAAAATCTGATGGTGAGATGTTGAAATTCACCAAAGAGAAATATATCCTGACAATGAACAACAATACTTTGCTTACAAAAAATGAAGTTATAGAACTAGAAAATGGCTTTGATACGAAAACCCACATGGAAATTCTCGAAAGCAGTAATTTTTTTTAAATTTCCTTATATTTACTTAAAATCTATTGTTAAAACGATTTCATTATAGAAAGATTTTTAATGTTTCAGAACACAGCAAATTGTTTGCTATAAATGCAAATATTCTTACTGGAGAAATTTCAATTGCCTTGGATACCATTGAAGACTCCTTCAAAGAGTTAAAAGATACATTGGAAAGTGGTCCCATCAATTTGCAAATAAAAGCTTCTTGGGGAGGACTTACCACGGAAACAAAAGTAGAAGTGATGAAATATTCCGAAGAGGACCCATTAACGGAACCTCCAATTGAGTTAACTACCACCGAAAAAACTCCAACTGAAGAGACACCAACTGAAGAGACACCAACTGAAGAGACACCAACTGAAGAGAGTTCAACTGAAGAAACTTCAACCGGTAATCCACCAGTACCAACAGATGGAGAGAAAACAACCGAGTTTATTGAAGTTACAACCAAAAGTGACCAAGAGAAACAAGTTGACGAAATGAGGAAAGCATTGGAAAGCTTCATAACTGTTTCCAAAATTGGTTTAGGATTATCGGTTTCCATTGTTGGTGTTTCTTTATTGGGTCTTCTTTATATCCTATTCATGTACTTTTAAACAACATTTATTATTCATACTAATTAGATTCATTTTAACAATTTTATAGTAAAAATAATGTCATATATGAATGGATTGTAGCGGCTTGAAACAATAAAAAATTAAAATTATATGTTGAAAAATGTTTTCTTTTCTTTATTTTTTAATAATTGTAATTAAAAAAATAATTACTTTTTGTTACATTTATAAAAATGTGGCAATTCTAGATCGATATCAGATTTACGTGACAAGATACCAACATCCACTTAGTAAAATCAGACAAAGTTCATCGGTACGTAATTTTTGTACAATGGATGAGGTCATTGATAAAAGTAATAAATTTTCTAAAATCGTAATTGTAAAAACAGTTTGCCGTAGTGTCCTCTGGGGTGACTATAAAAATTGTTTGTTAATTGTTTTTATAAGCACAAATTCAATATGAAAGTGTTATTTTCATTTATAATAACAGTTCTTTTCTTTGGATCTTCATTGGGTAAATTATTTTCGAATTTCTCATATAGAATTACTGTTCTACTATTTTTATTGTTATTAACAGGTGATTCCAGTTGCACCATTGAAGATATTGATTTAGATGACTTCTGGTTTATTTATACTAATAAAATAATCAGCGATACGCATAAAAAAGATCATGAAATATTCAAAAAGAAAGCAGAGGGAATTTCAGGTTTATCGCTGAAAAAATAAATTAATTAGTAACAAAATTTTAAATACATTCATTTACAGATTTGCAAATAAATCATTATTATTCCAAGAATTATTTTCAAGCTTCTTTAGATGACGGTTACCTAGTTATCAAAACTACTGAAGATTTTGAACATTTTGAAGAATATGAAACCCATTATTCAGAATCTGATTTTGAATTTGATCTAGAACTTCAATTTAAATGCAATAACGAACGGAAGTATTTTGTAACTTACAATGAAATTTATTATAATGCAATATCTGTAAATAATATTTTTTTACTTTAGGAAATGTATCAGCCTGTGGAAGATACTAATAATCATGCACCAAGATTTAACCGAAAAGTTTATAAATACAAATTTGGTATGCCAATTAGGAAGGGAGCTGATTTAACGGATCTAGTTGAAATTTTGGCGGTTGATATTGACATTACAAATACTGAAGTTGAGTTTTCAATTGATGGAAATTCTGAAGAGTTTGAAATTGCTAACAAAAGGGTATACAACACCGATGATAAAGTGCATTGGGCTTCATTGAAAACAAAGAAAGACATTACTAGTGAGAAATCATTTCAAATTGTAGTTAAGGTAATAATTATAATCAAATAGTTGATACTTAAATTTTCTTTTCTTTATAATTATTTCATTTTCCAATTTTAGGACAAAGGAAATCCCCCTAAAGACGGAAAAGCCGAAGTCATAGTTGAAATAGTCTAAAATTTAATTATGGGAAATATTATAATTTAAGGGATGAAATAGTTAAATTTGTAATTATTAAAAACAAATCATACCTTTTAAGACAATAACTAATATAAACATTATGATAAATAAAACTTTATAATTATTTGCCAATATGTCAGAGGTATTAAATAAATAATTCAAATAAAATGTAATAAATCATTTATTTTTATTTTTGAAAGACTTATTTTTATTCAAAGGGAATTGATGGATTATGATGACATTGAAAAGTAAATCTTTTTAGAGTCATCTAATTTATATAACACATTTATGAATATTCAATTAATTAGTTCATTATTATTTAATTGAGTCATTAATAAAATGATCTGAAAAATATAGCAATTTCTTACAATTTACAATAACTTTAAGCCGTACTTTATTATTAATATCTTTCAAAAGGTAAAATAAAAGATGGCATTTAAATTATTAATACCTTAAAAGTTTAATTAAATAAATAATAGATTAGTTAATTTAAATGCAAAACTAATCTCTACTTGAAATAAAGCACGTTTTGATGACAAGATAAAGAACTCAGATAAAATTAGACATATCCAGTATAAATAAAAAGATTTCACGTGTAAATACATTATTATTATTAAAGTAAGCAATCATGTGGAAAAGTGAACTGATAATTTTACTGCCTTTATTGGCGACAACATTAGGTAATTCCAAATAAGAGGAAATTAAAACAAATCTGAAAAATAAATATTTTAGCAACAAACTGCCACGTTCCTGCTTTAAATTTAAATGGTTATTACAATGAAATTATCAATGAACCTATAACTGATAGTTATAGTGGTGAATTATTTAAAATCAATATTCAAAATTTAACTGGTAGGTAACATTTTTTTTATATACGATATATTGATTTCTAATAAATTAATTTAAAATTTGTTAAAAAGAATATGAATTTTACGGAGATTTCGGTAAAGACTCAAAATTTCTGAAAGCCACTGAAAAAGATGGACATTTGGTAATTGCAACCAATGAACATTTCGAGCGTTTTGAGGAATACCATGAAAGCGTTTCAAGAAATGAAGTTAGGCTCAATGCAGAAATTTATCTAAAATGCGAAAATGAAGGAGCAAATATTATTGTAAGTATTACATTATAAAATATGTATTATTTAATATAATCTTCTCATTATATAAATCAGGATTTTTATCAACCGGTAAAAGATATCAATAATCATGCACCAACATTCAACAGAAATACTTATAAATACAAATTTGGTATGCCAGTTCCAGCAAATATGATATTAACCAAATTTTTGGAGATTTTCGCTGTTGATATTGATGTCACTAACACACTTGTTGACTTTTCTTTTGATTACCCAACAGAAGATTTGGAAATATCATATGACAAACTTGACTACAGTAACAACAAAGTACATACTGCTAAATTGATTACTAAAAAGCAGTTTCCTTCGGGAACTTACCAATACACCATTAAGGCCAAGGTACTATTTTGTAAATCAATACCTTAATACTTGAAATCAATATGGGCTTGGTTTTAGGATATCGGAACACCTGCAAAAACTTCAACCGCAAAAATTGTTATTGAAATTGATTAAATTGATTTTTTTACATTTAGCAAAAGTTGTGCTCTGCAAAATTTATATTAATTAAAGGGATTCTATTGATTATTTTAATTTAATTTTAATAACTAGCGCTTAAAACGCTTTACGAAAAAGTTTATTACAAACAAAATTGATGATTTTTTATTAGAATTCATTGCTATTTCTGATTTTGAAGACATCTCAAGAACCTTTCCGTTTGTTTTTGTGTTATATTTTATTAATTAACTTTTTTATTTATTATTTAAGGTATTACAACCAACCAACAAATGAAATATAGTTTTTAAGACTATTAAAAAAGACATCGTAATTTGTATATCATATACAGCTTTAACAAATTGAGGTGAAACTTTGGGTGCCAGGTGTCAAAGGTCGGAAGTTAAAGTTGTAGACACTTAGCAGACATCATTAACGATACAGACAGATATGTGTACAGTCTAAGAAAATCCGCCCTTGCTGGTTCCTAATCGGGGGTGCAAAAACCCCAGGTCGTAAAGTCGGAAGTTAAAGGCCATAAGTGGGTAGCCCTTGCATAAACATACCTCCAGTCATAACAACGCCACCCTTATACAGGTTGATCCAAACATTTCTGATCTTTAAATCCAAAAACCCAATTTCTGTTTCTTTAATTGTGTAAAACTTAAAACAACTAAATAAGCTTTGTATTTATAAAAAATATCTTCAATTCTCTTAGTATTTTGTATGCTTTTAATAAAATTTTAAAGCAATAAAGTAATGAAGAGCCAGCAGCGAACACTTTGTATATCGAAATTGACACGTGTCAGAAGCAAATATTCCGCTCCCTTTGGCAAAATTCCTTTCTTCGTAGGGGGATTCCTATCGCGCCAAGGGAAAGTTCAGCGATGAATAATCAGAATTGTTACTTACTTAATGGAAAATCATATGGGCATCATGTGTCGCGCTTATTTTGGACCACTTGCTCGCTGTGGTGGTAACCACCAAGTTGGAAAACCACAAACTATGACAAATCTTCTTCTTGAATTACATACATACATCTTTCACTCTCTTTGTAAAATTTAATTCTTTATTTTTTTGTCTTTCACTTTATTAAAAGGGATTTTTTGTTAGTTTTTGTTTTAATTATAAAGCAGTTGTGGCACGAGCAAATATAATTGCGGTCGGATTCCTCGGTTTTTGCAGATGTCGAACGTTCTTAATATATATGACGCTTGTAAACTTTGGATACGGCCAGTGTTTTTTCAATAATTATTTCGTTTTCACTTTTCCTTTTGGTGTGTTGACAGGAGCCCATTTTTAGATGTCCAATGGAAACATTTACAAATTATTGTCTGAAAATTAAATTGATCAAAATATTATGTTCTCGTAGAAATTGTTCAATACAAAGTTGGGCATTTATGAATAAACAAAAGAATATTTTAATTATGTATTTTTTATAGTTTTTAACTAGAATTATCTTTTATATTTATTATTGATTAATCTGTAACCATATAAAAAAATAAAGCAATAAAATTGAAATAGTCTTCCGGTATTTGGAATAATAACGATATTAAAATTTCAAAACCAATCTCATAAAACAAGGAAGTAATAAAATCATAACTCAAAGCATTTTAAAATGCAACAACTTTAGAATAATCGAAAAAGTAATTGCTTATGAATCGACACTTAGAAAAGCAGAGGATTTTGCCCCAACTTACACATAATCTGGAAATAACCAAAATTATTTTTACGCAAGTGCGACGTATGTAAACAGCATACAAACGGAGAAGAAATAGAATAAAAATAAGCCCAGCAGCTGCTGTTCCTGCAACTTACTGCCACTGTTCGCTGGATTTTTTCCTCTCGATTTCGATTTTGTGCAGCGGCGTTAGGAAACTAATTAAAAAACAAACTTAAAACCAAAGGCAGATTGTGCCGAACAACGTGCGCCAGGCGGCTTTTGTTCCTCTCTCGACGCAATGTCGATGCTTGGAAGTTGCTAATAATAATTCACGTTCAGGTGCGACTCGGAATACATCCGAACGAGCGATGCAGCAATGCAGTATTTTAGGGATATCTACGTGCACCCACGCATAGGTACACACACACACACATGTGTCGACTTGCCACGTGTCAAAACGGAAGCAAGGTATATCTCCTGCTGGGTTCCGGCAACCCTATGAAACGCAAACTTAATTACGAAGAAAGAATGCGCATGAAGCGGAAATTGGAGCGGCCGAAGAAAGAAATGAAGAAAAAAACAAGAGCGGCGCATGTATTTAGATAAATCAAGTACGCACCCACATTACAGCATACAGCATGTTGCATCGAACGGTGGCTGCAGGAAGGAAGTGCAATGCCTTCGATGTATACACAATGCGAGCCGAAATGACTGGAGGAGAAAAAGTTATTTGGTTGAAAGCGTAGCATTTCCCTAAACAATAACTACCGAAACAGATTATTTTTAAAAGCGATGGCTCGCATTAGGCCAGATTGATTAGAGAGCGTTTCAGGGGAAATCTGAAGAGTGGCAAGTAATTAGAGGAGCGGCGGAGAAGGAGAAGAACGGCGAGTTACGCGCACCTATACCCACATATATTGAAAATTACAAGAGCGGATGTTGACGAAAATAGAAGTAACTATTAATACAACCGCAAAGTAATGGTTTAAGTACTTGTCCCCTCTTTACCTTATGTTGTGTTAGTTGGACACCTTTAGCTCCAACCAACCTCACAAAAAAAATGCTACCTCTGTGCAAAATTTTGGTATAAAATGCATATAACTTCAATAAGCTTTATTGAGACTTTAAAAAATTTGTAAGTTTTAAAATATTCTTCCAAATTTCATATTTTTTACATTACTTACTATTTTACAAGTTGATAATTTAGTACTTAAAATATGAGTATAGTTTCAGCTTCGTTATTAACACTGCGGCTCAGTTTTTCCCTTTACTTTATGCTGAACATTGTAATAAGAACTGTAAAATTTCATCGCGCTGGTTACAAGACCGATTGCTTTTTATTATTTTTATTTAATTTTTATAATTATTTTAATAGTTACGATTGATTTTTACTATTTTTATTTAATTTCAATAATTATTTTTGTTGTTTTTCAAGATTGAATAATTAAAATTAATTTTATCTTCGTTAATGAATAATTTTTAAAGAAATTTATCCCATGATTTAGAACAGAGGGAGTACTTTCTTTTGCTTAATCATTTCCTGATTCATTATGTAATGTTTTAATTTAACATCGAATTTTCAATTGTTGTTTTAAAAAATATTTCAGCAGAAATACACAAATATTTGAAGCTTTTTGATTTAGATTAGATTAGATAAGATTATATTATACTTTAAGACAAAAAAGCAAAGGCAATATTTATATTGGAACAAAAGTTTTGAAAAAAAAAAATGAAATTTTTAAAGTTATCGTAAAAATCAAAAGTTATCCAAATATATAAATTGGCAACTTTAAGGTGACAAAAGCGTAAATTCCATAATATTTCTCATCCATACTTAGAACACAATGTAAAAACCACTAAAAATATACTATACCAGAATACATTTTCAGGAAATTTCAAAAATAAATATAATGTCATTATAAAAACAAAAACATTTTTTGATATAAATAAAATTAAAACATTAGGATAGGTGAGTTTCACAGTTAGTCAGTGCAATCCAGCAAGAGGTGGTTGGTGGCGTGCAGCCAAGACTCTTGCGGAGAGAGAGTGTGTGTAGACGTCGAGCGTCGCGACGTCCACGCATTCCGTCGCCAGATTTAGAAAGCATTCATTCACACCAAGCGCGGAATATTTTGCGCGAAATATCAGCGCCCAATCTACTTATTGGCTATTGTCTCAACACCGATCTTCAAGTTGTATCTTTCAATTTTCGAAAAAAAAAACACTTTCTTTTTAATTTCTATTGTAACTAGTAGAAGACGCAAAGAGTACCAGAGGGAGCCTGCCGATCCGGGTGGGCCAATGGAACGACTTCTTTTTCTCGCTCATGGTGGGCACACCACTCGTGTTTATGTGACGGTGTTTGGCACCATCTTGGCACGCGTCCAGATTTTATAAATATAGAACAGCCACCCGTTCCTTTGCCTCTCAGTTTCATCCCGAACTCCCGACCGACAAGAAGCCAGCCCTCATCGCTGCGTCCATGGAAGTAGTACCCTCGGGGGTAGCTATGACAACCCGCTGACACGCCAATGTGACGACACGATTACTGACACAATAAATTGGCAAACTGAAAACACCTGTTTGCGGCGCGTTCCGTTATCCGGTTTCTGGCAAAACTTTGCCCGCGCCCGAAATAAGTTGCGGAAAAGTCATGCCGCGAGCTTTCCTCATTACTCATCGACGCTACAACGATTTTATCGACGAAGAAGACAAAATGGCACAAGAAGGTAAGGTCAATTTTCTATTTTTGCTTTTGCATTTACATTTATAAAAAAATATTAATTTTTGGTTGTTTTGACTTGAAAAATTGACTGAATACTTTATCTTACCCTGAAATATAATTTATTAAGGCTCAATTTTTTTGTATAATTATTTATTGTAATTATTGCATAATTAAAAACTAGCATTGAAAGCTACGTTAATATAAAGTTACATTGAATTTTAAAAAGCGACCACAGTTAAAATAAAAATATTAAAATACAGTTAAATAACTAATCTTGCTCAATAAATGCAAATAAAGCACAAGATTTAATTAGCATTGTTTAAAAATAACAATATGCCGCAATATTTAAAGGTTGCAGGTGCTTTAATCATAAACTGCCAGGAAAACTGTTGAAAAACGCAAGGCATAAATAATTACATTTGAAGGTGCTACTTAAACTCAACAGCCTATCCTAAAAATCGCTAAATAATTCTAAGTAATGAGCTTTTAAAAATTTAATAGATTTCTTGATGGCGTTTAACATTGCTTTACGTATTATTGTATGATACGATGCCAGTTGTTTAAAAGAAAAATTTTTGCGAGCATTATTTATGAATATGGTGTTTTCAGCTACTTGTTGAAATTGGCTAACTGCCGATCACACCTTACACTTTGTATATGTGCGTCTGAATTGGACCACAGTAATAATCATAATCACGGGATGCTGTATGAATAAAAGTATTTTTGGATTTTCGCAAAGGCGATCAACAAGTTTTACGCTATTTTTATTGTTCGCCACCGGAGGAAAATCGAAAAAGTACTACTCATTAATGACGCATTGGAGATATTTATAAATATTCGGTTTCTGCATGTTGTTTGGGAATCCAATAGTTTTCTCTAGTGGTTTCCTCTCACATAATGGCCGCCACTAATAATACCATTTAAAAATAAAGCTAATGACTAATGACTCTCTTGAACTCTTAAACTTTCATTTCAAGCTTAAATTAATTTCAAATAAAACCGATTTAAAAGGCAACATGATAAATAAAAATGTACTCCCAAAACCAAAGTTTCATAATAAAAGTCAACATGACTTCAGAAAAAAAAATTTAAACTTCTTCAATAGTCATTAAATTATAGGACAAATCCAAAATATTTTTGAAATAGAAGTAGACGCAATGAGAGTGAAAAGGAAAACCCATTTGAGACACACCTGGTCTCGTTAATTGCTCTCTTTGATGGATATTTATAGACGTGACTCTTTTTGTCGCAGAGTCTAGTCCAGAGAGGGTCGCGGAAAACTCCTCTTCGTCGTCGTACCAAGAATCCGAAAATAGTTCCGAGTGTCCCGATGAGCTTTACAATCTTACGAAACTGGCGGAAGTCAGCTTGGCTGCGGCGGCCGGAAAAATCTTCGACCATCGACACTTATCCACCACCGATAATTACGAATCATCTTTTAACTACACGCACAAACTTTTCGACAAATCGTCTTCGAGAGCAGCTAGACCCCACCATCATTCTAATGTAAAATATCCTTGTTCTCTACTTTACAGATGAATTCTTTGACGTAATTATGTTTGCATCCACAGAAGGATTCTCTGAACAGCAACCTTCAAGGGAAATCCTGTTCGAAAGATGAGAGTCACGAGCACGAGCACGAATGTTTGGAATGCGGCAAAAGGTACAGCACCTCGAGCAATTTGGCTCGACATAGACAAACCCATCGTAGTCCTGCTGATAAGAAGGCTAGAAGATGCCCTCATTGTGATAAGCTCTATGTGAGCATGCCGGCCTATTCGATGCACGTTCGCACCCATAATCAAGGGTGCAAGTGCCAGTACTGCGGAAAGTGTTTTTCCAGACCTTGGTTACTGCAAGGACATATCAGGACACATACAGGTATTTTAATTATATGAATGAATTCCGATAGTTGATGCCAAAAGGCACTAAAATATTCATTTAGTAGCTTTTGAAATTTGAGTTTGCTTGTTTTACAAATAAAACCAATGTTAACTAAAAAAATATTTCCGGGAAACTGAAAAAACTTGAATAAAATTTTGGATTTTTGATAACAGTAGAAATTTTAATATTAAAGTTAAGGCTTTTGAGAAAGTTTGAATTATATATTATATGTAATGGGCACAAGTCCAAGAAATGGACCCCGCGCACTTATAAATTAATTCCGGGAAAGAAAAGGACATAAATGTCATTTTATTATCGATTTTAATAAAAAATAATATACTCTATAAGATGAAAGTGAAAATTAAAAAATCTTGGAGGTGACTTTGGAGAAAAGTTGACATAAGTTAGGGATTTCTTTCGCTATAAGGGCGAACAACGCGCACTTAAAAATTATTTTCGGAAAACCGAATGTAATGACAGTATGACGGGAGACAACAGACTACATTTGGAGAAAGTCCTTATCAACATAACAATACCCCAAAAATGTTAATTTCTGATTATTTTTTTTTGTAATTTTATATTTGTGTTTATTAATAATCATTACTCTTGAAAGGAAAAACTTTGAAATTGAGTTAAAATAATTTTGATTGTAATTGATAATAAACTTAAGAAGAAATCAATCATTTTCTTATAAATTCAAAAATATTCTCGGGTTTCCCCAAAAGCAAACTTTGATCAAAAAAATATGTTTTCCCTTATCTGTTTTGATGAATATACTAAAATTTCACATTTAGAAGCCATTCGCAAAAATCATGTTTATTGGTGTAATTAATTCCAGTGACTAATAATAAAGTTTCGATTTTGCTTGATAAAAAAAGAACTTAAATTTATATTTAGTAATTTTGGCAATTCCAGGTGAAAAGCCTTTCAAGTGTGGAATCTGCAG
Organism: Holobus sp. GC000080; assembly: GCA_030556065.1. Classification (NCBI taxonomy): domain Eukaryota; kingdom Metazoa; phylum Arthropoda; class Insecta; order Coleoptera; family Staphylinidae; genus Holobus; species Holobus sp. GC000080. The sequence goes on along the minus strand of JASKGO010007465.1, from coordinate 7,395 downwards.
CAAAGCCTTTGCCGATAAGTCGAATTTAAGAGCCCACATCCAGACGCATTCGAACACGAAACCGCACGTATGCCAGAGATGCGGAAAAGCGTTCGCCCTAAAATCCTACTTGTACAAGCACGAAGAGTCGTCGTGTATGCGAATAAACGGCTGCACCAATGCCAGACAATCCAGAGAGACCACTCCTGAAAAACCAACAGCCTCTCCCACTCCAGTCATAGTATCCGTTAATTCGGTCATACAAAAGAGCGAAAACTTTGCCAGGACTAAAGAGAAATCAACAGCAACTGCAGCAGCAATTCGTACTCCAATATTCTACCGTTCGACGGTCATCAGTCCGAATCCGGAAAGACTGATCTTTTCAACTGCAGAACATCCTTCGGTCATTCTCAGGCACAATTTGCATCTGAACAATATTTTGCAGCAGCAACAGCAGGAACCCATGGACTTTTCCATGAGTACCAATGGAAACTCTAGTCGAATCATTGACGGGAAAAAGATATGTACCAATAATGGCTACAATAATCGATTGGCCATAACGGCATAAATTTGTGCGAACAATTACAAAGCAATCGGGACCATGTTTTTAGTGTCTTACTAAGAAAACTAGTGCCTTAAAGTGAATCCAGTGCCATATTAAATAATTATATTATTTATTCGACTAATCATTTATATTATTATTATAATATTAAAGTAGGATATAGTATTTAGTACTAAAATTGGCTGTTTTTTCCATGAAATGTTTATTGTTTAAGTAGTACTTTAGAGCTGACGCAAGGTGCTTAATTTTTAAATAGATGTAGGTGGCTGTAAATAATCGTTCGCGTGTGGCTTTCTTCTCTTTTTAGTTTTTCGTTTGGCATCGTTCTTTAAATTTTTATTAATTTACGGTAGACGAGAGTACACCTAGTCGGTAATTTTTAGTTGGCTCACTTTGCCCTTTGTTCGGTAATTTGATGTCAGGTTTTCATTTTTTTTTTCATTTAATTTTTATTTTTATTGTCTTAGACATTTATTTATTGAGTTATTACTAAAGATTATTAGGTTTTCATTTACTAGTCAATAGTTGTTTTAGGCCGAAACGTGCAATTTATTATATTTTTAGTTTTCTCAATATTAAGTAGTAATAAGTTTTGTATTTTTCAACAGTAATCAATATAATTAATTTAAAAAAAAAATTGATGGAGTATATTATTTAAGTAATTATAGAGCAATTAATAATGGTACTCACCAATACTCAATGGTTGATCCATTGAAGCGTCAATTATACATTCAACGCACCCATTTAATAAGATTTCACATGGTTTCACCCTCCAAATGCAACCTCAAATGGAGCAGAAATTATGAAACTAAAGTCGCCTTTCTTATAGAGTGGTCTTTTTATTAATAATAATTTCAGCGTTTAGATTAATTTAACAACAATATTATGCTATTCAGATGCGTCTAAAAAAAGCATGCTGCATCAATGTAATACCACAACAATAAACTCATTTTAATTAAATCTTTTAATTATTTTTAATTGCGTAATTTAGCACATAATTGAAAAATCCTATCAATTAAACTTGATTGGCTATAGTTAATTCATGAGACGATTATTATGCGATAATTATTTGTTTTGAATGAACTGTTCAGCATAAATCGCTGAATGGATTTGTAAATTTTTCCATCTATATCATGAAAACTTCATCACTTTTGCTCGAAGAAAATGCGCAACAATAATTAAAATAAAATAGGTCAATGTCGAATAATTTTACAAATTACAAAGAATCCTAAAAACTATTTCCAGATAATTAAGTACTATAATAAACTATTTATAAACAAAAGCTTGTTGTATTATTCGAAAAATTAAGTGTTTTAATTAAAACGCTGTTTAAATATAGATCCGAAGTTGATTGTATACAGAAATTAATGAGATATGCATCATTAAGATTAGATTTTTTTGTTTGCATTAGTTTCAATCAATATAAATAGGTCATCTGGCCATTGAGAGAAGGGGCGACAAATCCTATGTCATAGGTCAAATTAATAGCCGATTCTTGGCGACTTTGCTGTTTATTATAATTTGACCAGCGGGCGGTCGAAATGGCCAAAGCTCTTCTGACCACTTCGCTGTTACTTTTCTTCGTTACTTATTTCTGTACCTCTTTTGCCTACGTACGAAGAAGAAATGTAGACACTAATGTAAGTTTTAATGTTATCTTTAGGTCAAGCAATTTTAAAACATTTCTATTTTTTAGGAAAACTTTTATGATACTTTTGCGACAAATTCTTTAGGTATATCTAAAGTCATTGACCTTAATACTGTAAGTATTTAATTATTATTTTTTTCAGTGAAATAGTGACAAAATTATATTTTAGAGAGCTTTGGCTTATAAAGATCGAGTTTTAAAGAAATGCTACATTGAAAGGTTTTATGGGCAAGAACTGAATGAAGTGCGCTACTTGAATATTTACAGGAAGCCTCTCACTAGAGAAGAAATTCTTCGAATTGCTGGACCCACAATTGCAAGTGCTTGTTATGGATGGCTCACCAGAGTTCTGGTTGAACCAAACAATTACATTCAACGTAGAAGAAGGTCAAATGTTTCGGCCAACAGATCCAGAGGTCAATCACAATCGCAATACTTAAGTTATGGAAAAAATGGAAATGATCAAACTGGCAAAGCAGAAGCTGAAGCTACTGCTGAAGGAACCAAAGCTGTTGTTGGTGCGGACTATGTGCAAATAAATTTTTAAAAACTAACTTTCAATTTTTTTTATGTAATAGTTGGCTCAAACGGAATGGGTCAAGCTCAAAGTCAAAATATGCCTTTTAGTTGCGAAGATTGCTTATCATCAGGATTGCCAGGAATTGGTCAACGTGAACAAGTTCAGTATCCAGGTCAATTGGTTTCAATTGATCAACCGGGACAAGTTCGATATCCTGGACAATTAGGCCCTACTGGTCCAGCAGGACAAATATCAAGACCTGGAGAAGTGTCCGGAGGGACTGCAGGTGTAGAAACAGGTGGCCAAATTCAATATCCCGGCCGACCAGGACAGGTAGTAGGACCTGGAGCGACATCAGTAGGAGTGACTGTGGGCAGAGAAACCGGTGGGCAAATTCAATACCCAGGCCAACCAAGTTTCACTGGACCACCAAGAACACCAGGAACTGGCGGACAAATTCAATATCCAGGACAACCAAGTTTTATCGGACAGCCAGGACAAGTATCTATACCTGGTGTAACACCAGGAGGAACAACTGCAGGTGAACAGACAAGTGGGCAAGTTCAGTATCCAGGGAAACCAAGCTTCATAGGACAACCAGGTCAAGCTCCTGGACTTGGAACATTAACTGGTACAACTCCTGGAGGGCAAATTCAATATCCAGGACAATCAAGCTCCACGGGTCAAGCGGGTCAAGTAACTAGTCCGGGAACAATATATCCGGGTTCAATTGGTCAAACGGGAACACCGACTCAATATCCTGGACCAGGATTCTTTATTGGTAAACCTGGACAAACTACTACAATTGGACAGCCATCCGGCCAAATTCAACCAGGAATTGGTTATCCAGGATCAAGTTCTATGGGTGGAATGCCTGGACAATACATACAATATCCCATAACAGGCGGAACAGGTACCTTTCAACCTGGGACAGGTGGCATTGGGCAAACGGGACAAACAATTCAACAAACAGGACAACCACAAGTTCCAGGTACAATCTTTCATCCACAAATTTCTGGAACAGCAGGACAACCCGGATATGTAGGAAGTCAAGGTACAAGCCAATTTCCACAAACAGGACAGATACAACCGGGTTCCCAAGTTAGATACCCCACTCAAACAACAGGGCAACTCATTGGAGACAGATACGATGTAACTTCCGGAGTAGGTGGTGCTCCGGGTTCTATAGGAGGTGGATCAGGCACATTTGCCGGAAAAGTTACAGGAAATTATCAATCAAATGTCGGACACGCTGGTCAATTCTCTGGGTCTTTTCAAGGAGAATATTCAGCTCCTAGAGGTGGAGCAGAAGGAGCGGCACCAGCAGAAGCAATTGGTTACCCAGGTACACCTGGGATTGATGGTCAAAGACCCCAAGGACCATCAGTAGCTATTGGAGCCCAACATATAGGAGGTGGAAGCCCGGTTGGACAGACAACTGGTTATATTCCTGGCAAAGACACAGTGCCCGGTAAGGTTATGGGACCTGGTGGTCAAGTATTATTTCCTACAACGACGACTTTACAACCTGGTGCCGGTGGCCAGGCAATAATTTCTGGAATGCCAGGGCAATCAACAATTCCCCAAGGATCTGTATTTCAGCCAGGAATTCAAACGGTAGGTCCTGGTGGCGGTCAATTTATCTCTTCAACAGGTCAAATCATGAGACCTGGGCAAGTAATAACTCCTGGTGGTCAAATTTATACTCCAATTACAGCTGGAGGGTTACCAGGTACAACGGTATATCCACAAGGTACAATATTTCAACCAGGCACCCAAACATTAGGTCCTGGAGGGCAAGTTATTAGTTTCCCGGGACATGTTGGTCCTGATGGTTATATGCCAACTGATACAACTATATCTAGGCAACCCGGACAAATATTTTCACCTCAAGGAACAATTTCACCGGTTGGTGGGCCAGTTGTAGGACCTGGCGGACAAGTTCTGCCTGGTGGACAAGTTGTAGGACCTGGTGGGCAAGTTCTTCCGGCAGGTCAAGTTATAGGACCTGGCGGTCAAGTTTTATCTGGTGGACAAACTGTTGGACCTGGCGGCCAAGTTGTAGGACCTGGCGGACAAGTTCTCCCTGGCGGTCAAGTTGTAGGACCTAGCGGACAAGTTGTAGGACCTGGTGAACAAGTTATTGGACCAGGAGGGCAAGTTTTAACACCAGGCAGTCAAATTTTTAGACCTGGTTATCCAACTCCAACTGGAGGTCAAGTAGTATCCCCAGGGGGACAAATATTAGGCAGAGATGGACAGACTATTGCTTCACCCGGTCAAACAGGACAATATCCTGGATTTCCGGGAATAACGTCACCTTCGCAAGTACCTGGTCAGTTTATCCAAACACCGGGCACATCTCTAGGACCTGGGGGAACCTATTTTCCTGGACAATTAGTACACACAACTGGTGGACAAGTAGTTGAACCATCAGGCCAAGTAATAGTACCAGATGGAACTTATATTGGAGTTGGGGGAGGGCAGCAAGTAGGTACAGGTGATTCTAGAGTACATTCTGGAGCCATTATTGGAAAGGATGACTCAGATACTCAAGCACAAAGTTCTATTCAGCATGTACATAATGGCACACAAGCAAGTGCATCTTCTCAAGGCACATACCAAGGAGGAACTGCAAAATCCCAAGTTTCCGGAACTTATGCAGGAGATGGATCATTTAGTGCATCTGCTGGAACCAATGATGGATTAAGAGCAGCCCAAACACAAGTGTCCGGTAATATTGACGGCGTTTTAAGTTCGGCCCAGGGAATGGGAGGCAAAGGTCAATCACAAGCACAAGTACAACTAAATTCGGAAACAGGAGAAACCGCATCAGGGGCGCAGAGTGGAGGAATCAATCATGGGACGGCAACACAAGTCCAAGCAGGTATCAAAGGAGGAATGGCTGATGCTCAGTCTAACGGCCCTGGAAGGACATCATCACAAGCACAAATAGCATTTAGTCCACCAACTGAAAATGTTGAACAGGACGAACAGGGCAGGCTATTTGGAGGTGGAGGAAGTGCTAGCGCTTCGGGAGGTGCCAATTCAGGAAAGTCACAAGCACAAATTAACGGTAAATATGAATACGGTATCAAATATGTTGGGTCAGCTCAAGCACAATCGGCAAATGACGGGATCATGACTGGGAATTACAGTATTCCCAAATTGAAACCTATTAATTTTAATGAAAACAGCAAAGATCCATTTGAAAAAGTGAAACCCGTTAAAGTTACCAACGTACGAGAGGTTTCCACTCAGAATGGAATGCACATCGTAAAAATACCAACCACTACTACTTCTATTCCCGATGATACTTACGATGATGAAGAGTATGATGACGAAGAGGAATATATTGATTCAGCTGTAACTCAAAGTAACAAACGAACCAGAACTTTAGTTGAACAACAGGAAAATCAAAATTTCCTTGATCCGATTGTACACACTGAACAACAGCATAATGCATTTCTTCAAAAAGGTAATACCATAGAACCAGGACATATAGTCCCAGGTACAAACGGGTACAAAATACCTACAGGATTTAGGGGTCGAGTAACTGAACAAAATGTTAACGCTAAGAAAATTGTTTATGCAGCAGGCGCCAATGCAAACCAAAGAAGTGGATCAGGATTTGTGCTTCAACCTGTGCATTCAGTCTTGCAACAGGGAAGAGTTTATCCGAAATTTTATTCCGCCACTAAATCCGAAACGGGTTCAAGAAATTTATTCACTGGAAAAAAGACGCCCTCGGTTTACTATTCGCAAACTTCCAGCTGTGGTTACTTTACAAATAGTTGCTTCTATAACAACGGCCGAAAAATTTGCATGCCAAGACCAAAGACACACCCTGATGGATCACCAATTATTTGCTAATAAAATTAAAATTTAACCGATCAATTACTCACTGCCAATTATAATGTATGGTATTACTTAAAACCGTCAAGATTAGTTAATAACATTTATACAAAGTGCATTTTTTAACAATAGAAGCTTCAGTATTTATTAGAAATGTTGTTTTCGCACGATTTACTCATGAATAGATAATTACTATTGTTATTAGTCTTCATAAATTAATGACCTTTCAATAAATTATTCTTCGCATTGAAAATTTAAAAAACATTTTATCTGTCAAGGTTTTACATTCCTTCGGGTACTATTTAAAACACGACGCAAAGTTTTCATGTTTTCAGTTCAGATAAAATGATCCGGTGGATTTTTGCGGTGTCCATTTTAGTGCTTTCTTCTTCGCAAGAAATTGAGGTAAAAATTAACATTTTCATAATTTGTTTAAAATGTGTAACGAAAATAAAAGTAACTAATATTGCCAGGAAATTGAAGCCAGCAAAGGTTTTGATCCCATTGTCCTTTCGTCTAGGATGTATGATTATTCGACTGTAAGCTTGAAATAAATAAAATAATTGACATTATTAATAGAATTTCTTGATTAGGAGACCATTGCTTATAAGGACAAATTGTCAAAGAAATGTTACATACAAAGAATGCAGAAGAAAATCCCTATGCCACTGTACGTTTCTAAAAACCCGTCAAGTGAAGAAGAAGTAAAGGAGTTAGCAGGACAAAGCGTTGTAAAGTACTGTTCCGGTTTTCCTACTTACAAACTCTTAGTGCCTGTCTTCAATGTTACCAAGACATAAATGTACTCAATTATATTCTAAAATGATATAA
>JASKGO010007463.1:0-13853 GCA_030556065.1 Holobus sp. GC000080 | reverse complement strand
GATTACAGAGAGTTGATCCTTGAACGTGTACACGATGCGCGATGAATGTGCATAATCCGGGATCAGGAAATATCTCCTTATTTACATTGCTCAGCCGACTATTAAGCAGCACAGACTGCTTATGAATTAGTGGCTTAATTATTTACTATACCTCTATAGTATTGTACTTATTTTTATTATTTAGCATTATTACTTTATAAAATTGTTTACATGAAAAAAATTGTGTCCGGCGCCTTCACATCGCTCAATATACGTTTTTTTTTGTATTTTATAAATCAAAATTTATTAATAAGTTATAACCACATGAAAAAAAAATAATTAAGATGAAATATTGAAATAATTTGATGTTGCGTCCCATTAACGGATCCCCCCATTTCACTTTAATTGCAATAAGCATTTACATAGCGAAGTCATTCGGTGCGAAATAAATGATAGGGTGCCACAATTTCATTAGGACTTCCGGCTATTCGTATAAATTTGCCCGCAATAATATGAAACTCGCATCAGCACATGGCAAACGTTACGCTGCCATTGTTGTAATTATAAATAATGATTGTTACGGCCGGAAAAGCACGCTCTGTGCTAAAAATGCTAATTTGGTAAGCGGTTTCCGCACATATCTCATCTCGCATCGATTTTTTTCTTTTAAATGTATTTAGTAAATTTTTACTCAAAATAAATTCTTTAAAAATTAATAGATTATAAAATTTAAATGGGAAAATTCCTTTATGCAATTCAAAGGATTAATTTTTTTGGTGAGGCGAATTTATTTCAAATTTTTATTGCGCAAATTTTTCGTGGATAAAATTTGCAAAGGGCCCATCGAATGGAAAGCGAAAAGTTGCTCGATTATATCGTATATTTGATAACGGTAATATTGCAGAAAGCATTTCAATAAATCGTCCTTGCCAGTTGTGGAAAATATGCAGGACTTGCAGCCCCGACTTAAAAACTTTTTCGTTTCGATGGCGCGCGCTCAAAGCCATTCAATTCTTATAGTATATATTAACAAAAGAGCGAAAAGTTCATATATTTTATGCAACGGCTGCATCGGCATTTCCATTCGAAATCGCTCGATCATTGTTTTGGAATTGAGAGCAAACGCGAGTAATTAAATTTTCGTTTAAAGTGCAGTTAAGGAGTAGTACTGAAATTCGGTACAATACTCGTATTGCTGAAATGACTCGAACGGTAAATTCATTAACGGTTTTCAAGTTTAATTAGTAAACTTTGCAATCAATTGTCACGAGCAAATGTATCAAATTCTAATTTAGTTTGATTGATTATTCGAATTGATCATTTCTTTTTTTAAATTTTTAATGCAAAAAACAGGAAAATCAATACGGTTTTCTATTTATAAAACTCCGAATAAAAAATCGTCAAGGAAATTACATTTTCAATAAAACAAAAGCAAAATATGCATTGCTTGCCACAACAGAAATAGAATTTCCATTATTCTATAAATAAAAGCGATAGATAAATTTAATATAAACGTTTTAGATCAGTTAAACAGATTATGCAGATATCATTTATGAAAAATAAATAATAAAAAGTTCCCTATTCCGATAAAATTTTGAAAAAAATTCAAATAAATTAAATTATCAACATCGATAAACACTAATTGTTTGATTTGAATTTAACTGGAAACGTTCTCCTGTAAATAACAGGGGGATTATTTCTGCCCTGAATATAAAAGGAAGCAAATTATATAAGAAAAGAAAAGAAAAGAAAAGAATGAAAAAAAAAAGAAATGTGAAAGAGAGGCGAGGCTGCAAAGGACATCTCTTTAGCTTGAGACCATTACCAATCAATAAAACCTATATAGACGGTTTCCATTCAACATCGAGAAGACGGCTCTCGTATCATTAAAGCGTGTGCCTATTTTCGCACACTTTTAGCTTTTAGCTTAATTTTATTGTCCATTAGTTACGACCAATTGTTCGCACTTAATTAGAAAATGGCCGATGAATAAACGCAACGCGACATTTATAATACCGTCAGTTTAATTCGATGAATTCAATTCAAATTTCGCGTTTGTACTTCAATATCTACTAATTTAATAAATAAAAGTAACGAAAAAGTACTTAGAAGGAGATTTCCAAGAGACAACTTTTAAAGCAACTAAAAAGTACCTAGCTTAAAGGAAACTTGCTATTTTACACAAGAAAATAAATAAAAAACACCGGGAATAATTTCGTTAAAGCGTACTGCTAAGTGAATGCAATTAATTTCTCATAAATTTCTTTTTTCCATTTATGCTGAGTCAAAGAAATTATTATTTTGATTTTGTCTAGAAAATTTCAATTTTTACTATTTATTTCTGTCGAAATTATTATTAATAGGAAACTTTGTTTTTAATTAAGGGAAAAGAAAGAAAAAAAGTCAGTTAATTCAGTTTAAGAAACACATGCAGAATATAATAGGGAAAAACAAATATAATTGTCAGAATTTTAAAAAAAGGAGGAGATGATCGGTATAAAATTGGATCCGTAATGGCCTTTCCTGCAATGCGAGAGCGCGCGTTTTCATTCCCGACAATGATAATAGCGAATAACGGTGGTGGTCGTGGGGGAGAAAGTCGATATTCATATCGTTACACTCATAAATCCGACTTTTATCGCGCCGATCACGGTCCATCGCAATATTGCACATTCCAATATGAACATTCATTATCTTTATTACTTAAACTTTAAGCGCGTTTTAATGCGAAGCGAAATTATAAAACCAATCACTGCTGCAACCATCAGGCCCCCGCATACGCCGAATATTTCTCATCTTCATTATCGCCATCCACCCGCACACACCCACGCACACACGCACACACATACAGTGCACCCCCATAATAATTCGCTAATCGATTGGAACTATTGCATATTGATCTAATTAAAAGCAGGGGAATTGCAAAACGATGCAGGGAATTGCTGAAATTGTTAGCTTAGAGATAATTTGGGCAGTCTTTAATAGCAAGCATCAATGGGTCGATGGGTTGTCGAAATTGATTGACATTTCAGTTATCCGAAATAATAATTGGACGTTTGGGTAATTTGTAATTTTCGAGTCGGTTGAGTCTTCAGACGTTGTAATTGTTGAAGCGTGCTTTCGCACTGCTTGTCTAAGCTACTACAATTCCAGCAGCAGCAGCGCCCCGAAAGAAGGGCGGTGAGCGTCTACTTAGCTCCTCGACACCACCTTCAAGAGATTGGATCGAAGCTAAGGATGAGAAGGAGTGTTCGGAGCGTGTGTTGCAAAAAGAGGTCAACAAGCAAGTCAGTCATTAATCAAAAGAATTTCGCTGCCTGAAATTTATTAAAATCAATTCTCGCCTAACTGCTTTTTTATTCTTCATTCGGTTCTTTTTTTTTTTTTTCTAGCGTTTTATAGCACTTGTGTTTTTCCCCAGCACCATAAATCTTATATTATTTATTAGAAAATTAATGAAAAACAAAAACTCACGTAATGTATTGTTCATTCAGTTTTGCAAAAACGCAGTTTATGGAGAATAAATTTCGAGGAATTATTGCTTGATTAAATATGTTTGGATAAATAGTTCGGGCATTGTGTAGTGGAAACGCATAAATCTATTGGCTTCAAAGGACTATTGTTATTATTGTAATCATTAATAATGTGTAGCTGGGTTGCTTAAGGGTCTCTACGTATAGTCTAAACACAGTTTTGAAACTATTAGCAAAACTTGTTTCGAAATATAATCCGATAATGTAATTATTCCCCATTGATCAAAAGAGATAAGTTTTTGTCCAGAAATTCGCCGGAGCTTCTACTTCAGAAGCACTCAATTTTGTTGATAAATTAAACGATATAAGTACTTAAGTTTTTCAATCAGAAACTTTTCATTATTTTAGATATTAAGTTACAGTTGGTTTTTCTATTACTTTATTTTATTTTCATTAAAGGAAAAATTAAGCATTATTCAGACGACCAGTATTTGTATTTAACTATTTAATTTATTGAAACTTAAATTGACATTAATTATTTTAAATAAATTCCAAATTTAAACTTATTTCTGATTGTATATCGGGTGGTTTTATTGCGGGTGGTGGCTACTGGCGAAAACATCGACGGCGCAACGGTAGTAAGACGCGCGACCGGACTAGAAGCAGAGCGCGTCGATACTAACCGAGACCGAGTGCTGTCGAATTTAACGTTAGCGCGTAACGTACATTTCAGCTTAGGCTTGACCTACTAGTTAAAATTAGTAACCAATGAAGAATTACAGTTGTTCTAAAATTAAAAATAAAATTATTATTAACTAATTTAATAGCTAGTTAAATTGTCTTTCGAATGCTGCTAAAATAATTACTCTAGCTTAATTTGTTCAAGAGTAATTAATTGTTTTCTGATCATTCTTCTTTAGATTATTTTGCAACAAAAAGTCCTCTTTGTAATTAGTTGATAAAATCTAAGTTAATTGACCGATTTAAATAATTTTCCGCTTAATTATTGAAAATTAATCATACTTTAATCATCTTAAATAAATTTTAAATTTTAATTATTTTTCTGAGTGCATATCGGGTAATTTTATTACAGGTGGTGGCTACTGGCGAACACATCGACGGCGCAACGTTAGTAAGACGCGCGACCGGACTAGAAACAGAGCGCGTCGATACTAACCGAGACCGAGTGCTACCGAATTTAACGTTAGCGCGTAACATACATTTCAGCTTGGGCTTGACCTACTAGTTAAAATTAGTAACCAATGAAGAATTACAGTTCTTTTAAAATTAAAAGTTAAATTATTATTAACTATTTTAACAGCTAGTTACATTGACTTTCGAATACTGCTAAAATAATTGCTCTAGCTTAATTTGTTCAAGAGCAATTAATTGTTTTCTGATAGTTCTTCATAAGATTATTTTGCAACAAAAAGTCCTCTTCGAATTTTTTTTTATAAAATCTAGATTAATTGACCGATCTAAATAATTTTTTCGCTTAATTATTGAAAATTAATCATATTTTAATCGTCTTAAATAAATTTTCTGATTTAATACTGAGTAATTTCATAGACGGTGGTATTTTATTTTAAATTATTAATAATTAAGTTGAATAACTGGAATAATGAAAATTTAATTATTTTTTCTTACATATAGAAATACATCGTTAAAAGCAGTAAAGTCAGCGAAAAATAAAGTGTTTAGTGGGGAAGTAATTAAACAAGACCGTTAAGAGCAAGTTTGTGGCCACAAGTGAACAGCCCTATTACAACAACGCTGTCAACTAAGAGTCTCTTACGCTTATTACTATTACACAAATTCGCACATAAGACACGAAGGAAATTATCCCTGCTTACAAACTACGTGACTTTCTTAACCAAGTGCCGACAACCCGGAGGTTATTGCCAACGTCCCCAACATTTCCCCGGAAAATATTTTCTCCTTTTTTTTTACAATTAAAAGTCAGCCGTAAATTTTCACAAAAGACCTTCAATCGACTCCCACCTACACATGCCGGTGACTCTGAAAGTTAACGTTAATTGTAACGCTGTGTGCAGCGGTGGAAAGCACAGTAAACGACCGAAAGGTTTCATCCTTCAGGAAGAAGGTTAACGATATAGTCTCATAGGGGAGGCATTAAAGCAAGGGTAATTTAAAGCCTGCACTATTCGTCTTCCTAATTCACCCTCCTGTATGCTCTTTCTCTAAAAGGTAACCACTTCTATTCTCTTCTTTTTTTTTTTTCATCTCCTTCTGCTTGGTGGTCTCTCGCCTTCCCAGTGGACGAACAAATCAAAAGTGCCCGGCATTTTATTCGATTGCTAGTTAGAAGCAGCGGACTCTATTTAATCCTGCATAAGGATAATAAATTTAAATGTAATCAAGTGGAGCACATAGTGCTTCATTAGAGTTGCAGCGCGTACTAAATATAGTGATAGTTATTTGAAAGTACATAAGCTACCAGGCCCACATGTGAACATTGTTAGAGACATTAGTTGTGTGGTCGTTTGTTCCACTGCCACCTTGATCTACCTTGTATTATCAACCGTATATATTTCACTTGTAACTTGGGGAGAAAGCAACCCTTTAATTTATCCGGAGCTTATTTATAAACTTTGCTTAGTGCTAACTTCTAATCCGTTTACTTTGTACGCCCTTTTTATTTATACTTTTTGCGCGCGACTGCACTGTGGACTGGATGAAAATTTATTGAAAGAGTTTTCCGTAAAATGAAAAGCAAAACAAGTTCAGGAAAAAGATCTGTAGTGATATTATTAAATTTTACGATATTTAATTTAATTGTTAAAAAAAATAAATATAAAAATGTGCCACTTTTTAACTATAACGGGACAATGAAATAAATTTATTTCCAAGTAAAAACATTATTAAAAATGTGATTATATTATTCAAAACGATAAATAAAATTTTTTTAAAAAACTTTTGAAAAGAAGATTGGAATTAATTGTAAAGTAATAAATCTCATTTAGTTACCGACCGAGCGTATTGCTGGCAGATAATAAGGGACGATGATTGCAAATTGCAAGGATTTGCTGGCGATGCCATCGAATGCTGCGCCGATCATCAATTTATTTCCATCAAAGACCCGCAGGGATAAAAACACAATTCCGTATAATGAACCCTCTTAATATACCATAACCAATTCAGATGTTTGCCTTCAGCCCCCGCAACTTTCATGATAAATCAACGATCTCCAAAAGTGAATTATTTAAAAGTGTATTTTCCCATGAACATTATCGTTCGTCGTTCATCTCTAATGGCTAATGGAGATTAAGCGAACTGTATTAAACATCATCATCTTTGTGTGTGTGTGTGTGTGTGTGTGTGTGTGTGTGTGTGTGAGTTGTGAATTGGGTGTGTAGGAGGTAGAAGGTGGAAAAAGTGCGAATCTTGTGCAAAATGGATTCTCTTTCGGCCGCCGCCAGATAACAATTCCCTCACTGCTAACCCCTACACATATAGTATAGTGGTGTGCACCTCGATTTTCCAGATCGGAAAAGAAGTGGAGAAAAAGACGAAGAGCAGATCCGTTCGATTGATGCTTCCCATGCTCTGCTCCACGTCTCGGATGTAAAATACATCTATCTATTTGCCTGTATATATTGGGGGATGATTTTGAGGCTTTTCGGTATCATCCCTCAATATGTTTCTCATAGTATTTAGTAAATTATTTTATATAAGTTAAGTCTAAAGCTAAATCTAATTATATTTTTAAAGTGAAAAATTTTAAATGATTTTTGAAATTTAACATTTATTTCTAGTTAATTATTTAATGAATAATATTGATTTTAGAGTTAATAAATTATTCATTAAACCATTAATGTTTAATGGAGTTTAAAGTACTAAATAAAATAAATTACCTGATTTACTAGAGATTTACTAATGTTGAACAACAACAAAATATTTAGAGTTGTTTCAATTAAAACTTTTATTAAAAAGGATTTTTTTTTATATAAATCCTTCTTTGTTAGAATTTATTTTAAAACTTAAAATCGAAAAGAGATAAATAATCAATTAGCAGGAAATGCTTTTATTATTAATGCATTAAGCCAGTTCATTAAACAATCGATATAAAGTCATTTTAATGGATTTGATAAACAAGAAGTAACATTACGTAAGCAAAAAAGCTTTTAATAGTTTATTTTTTATTGTACATTGAGAGTTTTTCTTTAAATTTCCTTTTTAATTATTTTTTTTTTTACTCAAAACAGTCAAAACAAAGCTGATGGAAATTTTAAAATTTAGGAATTTCTAATGCAGAAGCGCCAATGTATTTATTCAGTTATTCAGATATGCTCCATTTATTTTATCAGGCGATCCATTTAGTAGATGAATATTTTTGTGTGCATGGAAAGAACACACACACACACACGCGCGGAAATATATCAGAAAAAAGGACATAAAAGGGAGAGAGAAAAGTTCGATTCGGTTATAAACACACAGACACAGCACAGAGAAAGACAGCCAGAAATGTAGAGATATAGGGAATACTAAATGTATGAAAGCAAACGATGTTCGATAAAAAGTTTTATTTATACGCAGAGGAATCGTTATGGCAGTGTGTGTACGGGGTGGTTTACGTGTGTGCATTTTTATGTGTGAGCTTATCCGTGGCCAAGATTTTCCGGAGGCGGTTACGATGATAATGATTAAGGACGCCATGAATCAAAGTTTCGCAGCTACGCAACATCAACTTCATTACTCTAATACGATATAACAAGTGGGCATTGATCAAAATATGCTTCCGATAAATTATTGCCTCCTCCATTCCAACAGTCCACGCAATAAATACAAAGATCTTTCGTTCGTTTGCTGGTGTTTTCATTTATTGGAAGATATGTGTTGTTTTTAAGTAACTTAAAGGACCGCAAATGTTAATTTTTATTAATGTTTTATGCATGGAGAGCTATAAAATGTTTTATGTTTCCTCTCTTACAGTACTCCACTGCCTCCACGTCTTTTCTAAATGTGGAAAAATGAAGAGCAATATATTATATGTATTTTTTAAGTATTATATATCATGCCGAAACTGCTGAATTAAAATTTATATCTATGTTTGAATAATCCTTGCTGTATCTTTTTTTTTTTCATGTAAAAAGAAAATTTAGTTTCAAATGTTTGGAAAAACTAATAAACTTTGTATTTTTAGTAGTAATTTAAAATATAAATCCATACAAACATTTTAATTAATTAATTAATCATTAAAACAAAGAATGAATAATTAAAGAGGAAATTTCATGGTGAAAAACCATCGGCAATTAAGGTAAAAATATAGTTTTACCGGCGGAAAAGTTTCTCTGCGTAATTGCTGAGCCGTTGTTTGTAATTTCCGCATATAATGAGATGCATCGAACGACATGAACAACAACTTCTTGAGCGTCGTCGTCTTTTACGATTACACCAGGACCGAGTGACAAGACTTGGTGCATTGCTTGACGACGGTTTAACGCGAAATTAAATTAATCTTCGGGATTAAAGTGACATTTGCCGCCGCCGAATTCAACGTCTCGTCCACTTATAATTTCATTAATATCCAAACCGTAGTGTTGCTCACAGGAGCCAAGACAAGCTTTACACACTGATTAAATGTCGCATGCCTTGCTGTTCCTTATCTCATTTCAAATTAACATAGTTACATTTAAAAAAAAAAAAATTTTAAACTATAAAATTGTGAGCGATTTGAATAAAGTTTATCACCCAATTTTTCCAGAAGTAAATTAATTGGTTTCATTAGATAATCGACCGATGGAAATTACATTAAAGTTTTAAAGTTAAATTTAAAATGATCCGAAATTGTATTCTTCTAATTTTGCAGTTTTATTTATTTTTTAGTGCAATTTTGGTATGAATATTAAAATTTTCATTATTTTACATAGTTATTAACTTTTTAAAAAGGTTTTTTTTAATATAAAAATAGAATATGTGGTCTGATAACTTTTTATAATATATTCAGGGTGTATTTTCGTCCACTAATTTAAATTGGCTCGGTTATTTTATTATTTATTTTTAGTTTAAAATCGCAATTTATCATTTTTCAGCATCGATTACGAAAGAAAAGAAAAAACAAAAGCAGTTTCAATGTAAAACTAGCAATTTCGCGCATGTTTAGCAGCACGAAACAGAAAAATAAGGGATATTAGTGTGGCGAGAAAATTGCCATAAAGATTTTTCATCTCTTCAACTCATCACAACTCTTCATACATAAAAAGAACTATAAAGTTTAAATAAATAATCAAGTACCAAGAGATTTGTAAGTTTTCTTATAACTGCTCTAATGAAAACTTAAAATTAAATATTAAATTTAGAAAAAAATGCAAGTTTACCTTTAATTAATGTTTTAAAAGTTCCGTTTACTTTTCTTGTGCCATGCCAATAGGATAAGAATATCTGCAACCAAAAACATATAATTAATATCATAAATAAGAAGAAATAAATGAGAAATTTAATAAAAAATAATATAAAAAGTAAAGATTAATGTTGTCTAATAAGGAAACAACAGGAGAAAAAGTTAAGACAAAAAGAAGTTGGTATATTAGGGCAAACATTTTCATTTGTTAATGAAGTTATGCGATTAGCTAACTCACATTCCAACACGACCACCACTGAAACAGTCAGCAGTAACTTCCGGAATCACCATAACCGACACTGCTCTTATACGCGCACAACAGCAAACAAACAGATAAACAAGCACCATAAATCTAACGAACAAGTTGTTTAAACAGTTCGCTTTGTCACACTTTCTATTGCAAATACCAAATACTGCACTAAAACACCAATATTTTATTTATTTTTTTATTTATTTATTAACATTACAGTTAGAATTATTGATTTTAAAGTAAAAAACCTATTGAAATTTATTGATTTATTTAATTTTTACGAAGTACAATTGAAAAAGTTTGCGACTTTTTTTATAGTACTGCCGGATTGGTAGCACATGGGGGAAAATCGGCGACAAGTGATCGTTGCAACCGACGCTGAACAACTGATAGCAGAGAGCGAAAGCTCGCAAAAGCTCTGTAATCGTGCACAGGACGAACTTTCCCGACTGCAACCTGAGACCGCAGATGCTGTCTTGTTTTCGGCGGTGAAGGCGCCGGGACACTTTATTTCCTCCCTATTTTATACTACCTACTTCTCCCAGTTAATTATCCTTTTTATTAATTAACTTGTTTCCTTCCGAATATTAATATTTGTTTTTTATTTATTTCTAATTCAAAGCATTATTAAAATAAAATAAAAATAAATAAATGATCAGTGGTAACTTTAAATGGATTTAAAAAAAAAAAAAAAACTAAAATGTTAGTAATGAGATGAGAATTCGTTTTTTGTTTAATTGAAACAGCATCAGTGGCCCTTAAAAGACCCGAAATAGTTTTCAGCGTCCAAAATGCGAACGCATATGTCTGCATTGCGTGTTAATTACATTCCCAACTCAACCGAACGAACGGTTTTGGGATATTAGTTTAACAACAATACTTGCGCCGCCCCGAAATGGCCTACGGCTACATGTTTATAACACTTTCCACTTTCCCCCGGACTCTTCCGGCCATCCCCTCGCAGTATGCAACGTGTAACTTTCCTGTTACCGCATTAACAGCTCCCCGAAAGATACTTTTGAAACGCCACAGAAAAAAAAGACACCGAAATGGAAAAAGCAGGGGTCTTAATCAAGAAAAAGAAAAAGAAAAAGAAGAAGAATTTGGTGGAATTTAAGTGGTTAGCAAGGGTTCCATGAGGTCGTTTGCATGGTTTTAAAGATTGTCCCGGCGCTTTCACTTTGCTTGGGAAATTCCTCTCCGCGCGCGCAGAGTTCTTCGAAGTATTCGATTTCCCGCCCGCTAGTCTCTTTAAATATTACCTCTCAAGGGTTCAATATTATATAAATTAACGTTTTCGACGCACATTTCGTTACCCTCGGAACCCTAGCCCTGGTCTTCGGAGAGAATGGAAACGGTGGTGGGCTCTGTATGCGTGTTCCGCATAAAGGAGCACGCAAACTTCTACTTCTTCAGGTCCCCGTAGGAAATTTTCGTCGACGAATCACTTCGCAGCAGCAACTTAATTTCGCCCCCATTTGTTCCAACCCAATTATTAATTGCAACAAAACGCTTGAGCCCAAGGTGAATGGCATTTAGCTTTCGAATGGACTTAATTAATGATTCAATAAGGCCTCTGCGCCTAAATTATTTTCCCGAATTATATTTTATGTCAAAACCAAAACCAATGCAAATATTTACTGCTTATTTTGCAAACAACGCGTTGAATAATTAATTAACCATTATAATTTATCGTTAATTTTTTGGTGTTAAAACACTTTAATGGTTTTTAAATAAATAAATAAAGAAAAGTTTTTAGAAAATCAGTTTATTGCATTTTGTTTTGCAAAAGTTACGTAATTTTCAATGAAAGGGTTGAACATGCCAAAAGGCAATTAGGTCAAATGTTATACACTAAAGGCAATCATAAATTATTTACTGCTCTAATTTGATAAATGGCCTACAAAAACGAAATTCAGTTTTTTATGTGTATAGCATTATACAGCAAACATGCACAGGAAACCAAATAAAAAAAAATTGTTTTTTATTTTTGCTCTACTAGTTTCGTGCTTTTGACATTTCACATTAAAGCCCCCTTGACAATAAATTCTCCTTTGCGGAATTTCTCAGCAGGGGAAACAAATTTTAAGAATTCTTTTTGTTTTTTTTTATACCCTTAATGAATCTATTATTTACAAGCATGCGAACGCAAAAAAAAACAACCCCTTTCGTCCTGTGTTTATTGAGCCTGCTGATGAAAGCGCCGGGCAATTTGCAAAGACTCGCTTTGTCTTTCGACGACGACTCTTTTTACGCGAGAGAATTCTATGAATCGCAACTAACTCGCCGTCGACGCCTATATAATTAAAACAATGATGGCGATGAAAAATCGGCGCTTAATTAAATAATTAAATCGATAAAAAGCGAGTGTTGATTAATAAAAGAGAGAACATTGTTTGTCCTTTGCCTAATACTTATGTCTTATAGTAGATTTGCAACCCTTTCGTTTCCAAATAGATTTATTCCAAGGGGTTTTTAGCGAAATTTATCAAGGCACAGCTGAAAAACAGTTGGCGTATTTGTTAATTTAAACTTGCGGGGTAATTAATGACTGTAATGCAATTAACCTGCTTTATATAAACGCCTTGGGTTGTGTTGTTAATTAAATAGTACTATTTGTTTGTTTTATTTATAAATAAATAAAAAATTAATTAAAAAAGGTTTTCATTTTTCGGAAATGTTAAAATTGCAATCGTTGGAAACTGCAGTACTAAATAAAATATTATAAAAATTCTTAGTCTTTGAAAAGGCGCGCATATTTCGCATTCATTTTGTGAATTTTAAAGTGGTCCAGAAGAGGGCAGAGAGGCCGCAATAATAATAATAATGGCGGCGGATGAGACAGCGTATTGTGGCAAGAAAGGCGTCGGTGTCACCGTGTCCGGAATTATAATTAACGATAGCAAACATACGAGAAAAGAAGAGGCAGCAAACAGAGACCTGCATCGCAATAAAAAACAAAACGAAAAAAAAAAAAAGAAAACCCAAAAGAAAAATGCGCTCTTTATACATAGATATAGTGTAAGTTAGGTATAATAGAAAGGAAAGTTGTATCTTTCAGCGTGTCCCGGTGGAGTCCCTTAATGGTCCCGATTAAAAGTTTCAAAGGGTCGCCGGCACATTTCTCGCGCTTCCGCAGCACACCAAAGAAAGCTATTTCGTTTACAACAATACCCAAATAGTGTAATAAATTCGCGTGCTTTATTGTTAAAAAAAACTTTCCAACAAATATTACACTGTTTCCGTTTTTCTTTGATAAAAACATTAAATAACAATATTTAAATTAAAAACAAACAAATTGTTAATTTATATAACAAATGTTTATTCAAATAAGATATTTAATGGAACTTATAAGCTTTTAACTAAATCAGAATATGGAATTAAATTAGTTTCTGCAGTTTAAAAAGCTTTCAACTTCTGTCTGGAAAACATATTTCGCATTTCGCTTTTTTGCTTAAACTATTAAAATTTATTAAATTTATTCATCCAGATAAAAATCTTGCTTTGAAGTTTCATAACATACGGAGATCTTTTTGAATTAAATATCATTAAAATATTAAATATATTTTTATATCTTTGTATCTCAAGAAATTAAAAAAAAATTATAAAGAGTAAAAATGGACAGGATTTTAAGTCGCAAAAAAAAATCAACAAATTTTGAAAAAGAATAAGAGCAGGTTTACTAAAACCAAAACTGGATCCTTAAATTTCCAAACAAAGTACCTTTATATGGACGAAAAAAACATGAAAATATAAAAGCAAGCACAGAGACTTTGGTAATAGCGATTTC